>VYZU01057854.1:0-22900 GCA_013401355.1 Ceyx cyanopectus
CGGGCCGGGACATCGCGGCGGGCCGGGCGGAGAGCCCCGGGGTCGCGGGCAGCAGCAGCACCAGGGACAGCAGAGCCTCTCCTCGCAGCAGGGCTCGGCCGGCGGCGGCGGCGAGAAGCTGTCGGACGAGGTGAGTCACGGCGCCCTCCCCCTCCCCGAGACACAAGATGGCGGCGGCTGCGGCCGGGCTCGGCGGCTCCGCGCGCCATGGCCGCCATCTTGAGGGGAGGAGCGCGGGGCGGGGGGCCCGGGAGAGGGAGAGCGCGGGGAGGCGGCGCGGGATGGGCTCGGGGGCGGGGGGCGCGGCCGGCCCCGGGGATCCCGCACATGCTGTGCCTGTTCCCTGGGGTTGTGTTGGCTGGCGGGGTCCTGGAGGGGCCCTGGGCTTCCCGGTGGGAGCAGGCCGCGGCGGGGCTGCAGGCAGTGATCCTCCAACTGCTCTGCTTCTTCGTAGGGATTTAAAGCAAACCTCTCTCTGCTGAGGCGACCCGGGGAGAAGACCTATACTCAGCGTTGCCGCTTGTTTGTTGGGAATTTGCCTGCTGACATAACAGACGAAGACTTTAAGAGACTGTTCGCCAAATATGGGGAGCCAGGAGAGGTTTTTATCAACAAGGGGAAAGGCTTTGGATTCATTAAATTGGTAGGCTTTCATACTGTGCGTCCATCCGTTTAATTCTCCCGAAATAGTAATTTACAGCTCGGTTTTCTAAAACTGGATCTTAAACTTTCCTCAGGAATCTAGAGCTCTTGCAGAAATCGCGAAGGCAGAACTGGATGATACCCCCATGAGGGGTAGACAGCTTCGTGTTCGGTTTGCCACACACGCTGCCGCTCTTTCCGTGCGAAACCTTTCACCCTATGTGTCCAACGAGTTGCTGGAGGAAGCTTTTTCCCAGTTCGGTCCAGTGGAAAGAGCTGTTGTGATTGTAGATGATCGAGGTAGATCAACAGGAAAAGGCATTGTTGAGTTTGCATCAAAGCCAGCTGCAAGAAAAGCATTTGAACGGTGTACTGAAGGAGTGTTTTTGTTGACAACGTAAGTATTTTTTCTGTTTAGGATTTTTAGTTTTTAGCTAAATAAAATTACTAGCTTCCGGTTTTTCCAAATGGAGATGCTTGCAGAACAGTAAAAGGAGTATTTTTTTTTTGTTCAGCACTCCTAGGCCAGTTATTGTGGAACCGTTGGAACAACTGGATGATGAAGATGGTCTTCCAGAAAAGCTTGCTCAGAAGAATCCGATGTATCAAAAGTAGGCACTATTTTTTTGGTATAAAGAGTATGTAGATGATGAGCACTGTGTTGTCCCAGACTCTGGAGGAAAGGGACACATTTTTTCAGAAGCAGGCTTTGAATGATGGATGTTTCTTGGACGTTTGTTTTGTAGTAGTTTGTTTCCAGACAGTGCAAGTCAGTGTATTCACTGAGCATTCCACAAGCAGCTGTGTTCATTGTGTCACAGAGATGGGAAAGCTGGAGCAGCAGTCCAGCAATGGGTGGGTTTTGGTATGTGTAGAAACCCTGGATAATCAGATTTCAGCTGTTTGCTCATCTTGATGGGAAGAACTGTTGTCTTGCCTAATGTGTGTCCCATGAGATGAAGGAAACTCGTTGCCTGTGGATTTGCCCTGTGGAGCTGACCAGTGAGCATAAGAGCAAAGGAGTCTGAGTCTTTTTCCAAGTAGCAGTTGCAGGTTGAGGTCTGTGTATTAAACCTGTGTGCTGTGGAAATGGTAGTTTTTTTCCCACATCACGAAGGGGAGAGAGAGTCTTGTTTGTATGAGTGTTCAAAAAGTCTTGCTTTGATCAAAGGCAGAGTCTTTGAACATTGTGGGCCAGCACAGTGTTCACAGAATGCTGAGGTCCTTTACTTTGCTAATGCTGCATAAAGCTTTTGAACTTCCCCAGTTCTGTTGCATTAATAAGTGAATCTTATTTTAATTTTCAGTTTCTCTGTGACAAAATAAACTGACCCTCAGACATCTTGAAAACTATTTTGAAGTTAAAAGTGCAGAGTATTACCTTTGACATGTAGTGCTTTGGGTAAATCAGCACTGAAAAAATCCCCCTCTCCATGGGCTGTTGTTTGAACAGCTTGGACAACGGCCCGTTTTGTTTGGGGGTTTTGCAGCTGGAATTTTCCAGCAGTGGAGTCTGAGGACTGAGATCAGAACCAGATACTTGTGCAGTGGAGCTGAGATTTGCTTGGTTGTGACATTCCCTGGAGCAGCTGTAGAATTTATTCCTGTGTAGCATGCTGTGCAGCTACCAGCAGCCTGGCCCAGCAGTGTTCTCACAGGGTTGTGAGGTGGTATTTTCAGGGCTCTTTTGATGTTCCCTGATAATTCTGTTTGTGATCTTTGTTGACCTTGGTCTTCCTCTCTGCAGGGAAAGGGAGACTCCTCCCCGTTTTGCTCAGCCTGGCAGCTTTGAATTTGAATATTCCCAGAGGTGGAAATCTTTAGATGAAATGGAAAAACAGCAGAGAGAGCAAGTGGCAAAAAACATGAAAGATGCCAAGGACAAACTTGAAAGTGAGATGGAAGATGCTTATCACGAGCATCAGGCAAACCTCCTGCGTCAAGGTAATTGGATTCTGTGTCACCCTTCTGCTTTCAGTGGCAGGGGAGATGTGTGCAGGGGAAATGTATGGCAGGGTGATGGCTTCCTGAAGAAATTCATGGTTCCTAATGTTAACTTGAGAATTTCAGTCTTAGAAAAGCAACTGGTAGTTCCTCAGTTTTGATGGAAGTGCCCCTCAGAAGGGAGCTGTGTGCAGTGGTGCAGACTGGGTTGGTCTGACCCAGCCTGGCATGGCTGTGAACAGCTGCTCCATTTCTGCAGACCTCATGAGGCGCCAGGAGGAGCTGAGACGTATGGAAGAGCTTCACAATCAGGAGATGCAGAAACGCAAGGAAATCCAGCTGAGGTTGGTGTGGCTTCCATGGGATTTGGGTGTTGGTTACATTTGTTTAGATGACTTACACATGCCAGCTTTTTATTTTTCAAGAACCGCCATTGCCGCTTCAGTTTGTGTGTGAGAAATTGAGCTGCAGTGTAAGTTTCCCCCTGGAGTATCTGAGCGTCACAGTGTCTCTTGTGGTGTTTTTGCTGAAGTGCCTTTTAACTGGCTGGTGCGAGTGCTGTGGCAGGAGGGGTGAACACTGCACTGCTGCTGTCTAATGCTCTGCTTTGGGATGATCAGGCAGGAGGAGGAGCGCCGCAGGCGGGAGGAGGAGATGATGATCCGGCAGCGGGAGATGGAGGAGCAGATGAGAAGACAGAGGGAAGAGAATTATAGTAGAATGGGTTACATGGATCCAGTAAGTGAAATCCTGATGTTTTCTTGGATAGCTTGCCGTGTGCGGGGATGTGCTTTCCACAGTTGATGCGCTTCGTTCCCTTTAGGGCAGATAATGTGGTGTCTTGGTGTAGGTGTCATGCTGGGAGCTGGCTGTACATGCACTTAGCTCCTGATAAAGGTATGGATTTCAGTAGCCAAGGACCCCTGCTAAAAACTGTTTCTTCCGTGCAGAGGGAGAGAGACATGCGGATGGGCGGTGCCACCACAATGAACATGGGAGGTAAAGCATTTTTACATGATGGCTTGATGTGGGTAACTTAGACACGGTCAGAATATGATTATCTATTTCTCTTCCTTAGATCCTTATGCTTCTGCAGCCCAGAAATTCCCACCTCTGGGAGGTGGTGGCGGCATAGGTTATGAAGCTAATCCAGGAGTTGGCCAAGCAGCCATGAGTGGTTCTATGATGGGAAGTGACATGGTAACGTATCCTGTGGTGGCTTTAGTTTAGCACAAGGGAAATGTTGTGGTTGGGAATTGAGTTTCTCTGCCAGTGTTCGGATGGTTGTGTCAATGTCACTGTTAACTGCTGACTTTCTTGTCAGGTGTTATGGCAGTATGTAGTGCTAGAGTAGCTTTTAACTGTTTTGGTAGCTGACACAGTCGGAAGTTTGTTGTAAGTGAATTCAAATGTGCTCTTCAGCATATTTGCAATTAACTCTGACTTCATTGGACTTTGGAAATTCCGCGTCACTGTTGGGCTTGGAAGGATTTTTTTTTATAAATTCTAGAGCATCTGACAAACTTCATCATTAAAATTCATAATGTAGCTTTCCAGTAATTTAACCTTCTGTATTTATGGAGGAAGGAGATTTTTGTTCTCCTTTCCAGCGTGTAATGTTACATTTATTTTGGCCCTTCCAAGCCTAGTTAGGATGGATGCATGTTGGTCTGGATATGCTGTTAGTTCAGAAATCTGCGCTCACATCTATTTGAGCAGCAGATGAACTTAAGTAATCAGTGATCAACAGCATATCACTTACTCTGTATGCTGATGTTTGCCATAGAAGAACAGAAATGCTGGTTTTTAGCTTTAGGCATGTTCCAGCCATCCCGGACTGTAGCCATTTTGTGGTTCCTGCCTAAAAGGAATGATGGCCTGTTCTCGTTGGCTTGTGGTGGGCATGACTCCGTAGGTAGAGTTTGCTGAAGCTCTGACATATCTCCCAGTCTGAGGTATGTTTCCAGACTGCACTATTTTTGACACACACTACATGTGTGAATGGGCTTTGAGCCTGCTTGGTGTTATCACACTGAAGCACCACGATGTAAAGCAATGCTTAATGAGTAGGATGGAAACCTGTGTTGGCTCAGGTGGCGATACTGGTGTGCTCTCACCCTCCTGAAAGGGGGTGTGCCCTGTAGCACGAGCTGAACTAAATGATTTTTGGGTGGGTTTAGGCCTCTGGCTTAACACTGTGAGCTACCAGAGTAACTTGTCAAGTATATTCTGTTTTTTTTGGGAAACCATATCTTTGGAATGATAACTTTGCAGAGCATCATTGGTTCAGTAGACAGTGCCGTTGGCCTTAATGTATCTATAGAATCTACTGATACTGAAGCAACTCCTGAGCTTCCTGTGACCAGTTAGGCAGTCTGTGGTGAATGCTGTGTACGTTTTTTCTCCTGAAATTCATGGTGCAGGTGCATGCTGAACTTGTGTAATACCTGAAAAGGTGATCTGGTCAAAAGGTGTGACAGTAAAATGGTTTAACTGCCTTGAGTTGCTTAGGCTGGGGATCTCTGCCACATGGTGCTGTCACAGTGACTGGGCTGGTACCTTTTAAATAGAATTGGAGAGAAGCTTAAGCTGCCGTGAATTAGGCAGAAAGAAGCTGCGTAATCTTTCTGAAATTACTTTCTTGGAAGGATTGACACTAACTTTCAGAAGCCAAGAACTTAAGTGTGAACGTTCAGTTGCAGATACCTTTTGTAACAAGCAACTTACCACTTTTCTGTACCTCAGTAGGGGAAAACATGCTTGAAATGAAAGTTTAAAGCTCTCTCTGAGTTTCCAATGTCAGTTCTGTAGATTGAGTGCTGATCACACCGACTGGCACAGTAACTGAACAAAGCACTTGCAACTAGAGGTACTAGTTAAAATACCTGAAGTCTCTGCTTTACTGCAGGGCAATTTAGCTTTTCCATCTTGGTGTGACACCTTTCAATGCTGTGAAGTTGTGAATTTTCCAAGAGCTTGTGATGAAGGCGGGGTGGGAAGGGAGATACTGGCTGGAAGCACACAAGCCTTTGTGCATAGTTCTAACTAGAAGCACTGAATAAATTGTAGCTCTGAACACGTTTTGCATATTCTCCAGCAGCAGTTCCGGAGTACGTGGGCTGTTACCAAATGCAAGTCTTTGATGGAGCAGTTGTGGTGGTTAGCTAAAATCACTGGTCATTAGCTTTTTTTCACCATTTTTTTTTTTCCCTTCTTGCAATCCAGTAGTGCTCCCAATCAGTTTTGGGTACTGCCTAAGGCCTCTGCAGTTTAGTCAGCAGACCGTAGTCTTAACCCATCTCGAAAAGCACATGGTCTCTATTGCAGCACATGCCATTAACTGGTGAGTAGGCATTCTGTTTACATCTCACGAATGTCCACTCCTCCTTCAGTGACCTGAAGATTTGTTCTCTGGCTAGGCTCATTGGAAATGCCAGTGATGTAATCTAAGCTTTTACTGCACTAAAGGTGAGAAGTTTGCAAGCTGTTTGCATTAACTTGGTTGAACATTGCTAGAGCTCATTTGGAAAAGTTGTTAATTCACATCTTGCACTAATGCTTACATTTCTAGCACTGCAGGGAGGATCTGTTCTTTGTAACAGATGTATGAGAATGCATCAAGTGGGAACATACCTCAAGGCATGTATGACAATAAACTAATTTTTAAATTACCCTTTTTTCCTTTCTATGTTCCCGGTACCTGTGGATCGGCTCAATGATGATTGTATCGACGAACCTTGACTACGGAACCTTCTAAAAATATATACTTAACACACATGGACATCAACTACCTATAATGAACTGTTCACTCTGTGCCAATAGCGTCCTGAACGCTTTGGGCAGGGAGGTGCGGGGCCTGTGGGTGGCCAGGGCCCTAGAGGAATGGGGCCTGGAACACCGACAGGATATGGTAGAGGGAGAGAAGAATATGAAGGCCCAAACAAAAAGCCCCGATTTTAGATGTGACCTGTAGTTTCATTCCAGTTTGTTTTTTGTCTGTCTTGTTTAGACACCAACTTTTTAATTCTTGCATTTTAGTAAGAAAGCTACGTTTTTATGGATGTTAGAAACTTACTGACCTAATATTTGTAAGTGGTCTGTTTGGGCGAGTACAATTTAATTATGTAATGCAGTGTTTCAAAAGAAATTTAGCTGTTTTTTTTGATGTATAACGTCCCTAACTTGATGGCCGTGTACCTTGTGCCACTGAACTCCCAAAGTGTACCAACTTTTTTTTACTGTGCTTCAAATAAATAGAAAACTCAATGTAGTAACTCTTCTTGCCATTCGTGGTTAAACGTACGAGGCTAAATACCACACCTGCAGTAAACCCAGAGCCTCGAGTAGAGCTCGAACTAGACCAGGGTGTGGAACTAGTGAAGAGGGAGATCTCTTCCTTAAAGCCTCTAGCCCAAGATTGGGTCACACAGTAGCCAAACTTCCCAGTAGGTGCAGATTTTTTTGAGCATTAATTGTGCTGCAATAAGGAAGCAAATGGCAATCTTGCAAGTGCTGTAAGATACAATAACTGAAATCACACTGCAAGCAGTGCAGTACCTAAAGAACCTGATTTAGCTCCGGGTGCTGGGGCAGTAGCACTGACCAACTTGGCAGTTAACTGCTTGGAATCTTTTAAAGACTTTAAGCAGAAGCCTAGCAATGGTTATTAAAAAAAAAATAATTAAATAGAATTGACTTGTATTGGCTGACTTCCTAACTAAAGGATTGTTAATGTGATATTTATATGCTCTTAAGCTGTCTGAGATTACAGGATCTGGCCTTGCTCCGTATTGTGTACTTCCCTGAAATTGCTTGGCAAAAAGACCAGAAGTGTTACGTGAGTGATTACGGTTAAACTTGCTTATGTCCTCATGCTAATTGAGTGGACTAATTTTGCATAGTTCAGAATACAATCATTTGTATTATGGGGACTGCAGGAACTATTCTTAAATCGTGTAGCTGGTGGGCAAATCCTAAAAGCCTGTATGTAAAATCCAGAAATCAGCTTGCTTGCATGATGGTTATCGCTCTTTTATTATTGATGTTTGGAGATAATGCATCAAAAGTAGTATCTGAATCTGGAGTTTGAGTTAATACTACACAGTACAAATAAACTCCCTTTAAGGTTCTTTTGTAGAAGATCTGATGAATTCGTTAGCTTGCTGTTCATTTCATTAAGCCCCAGAAGACTCTCAAAAGCATTCTGGACTCATTGATAAGGTAGTTGCTTTGCTTATTATTACATTGTACCAGATAAGCTGGGAACGTGACTTCCCAGTGTCAAATACCTTGGTGTTAACGCAGGAAACATCAACCTGCTTGGCACAGAGTAGGTAAACTTATTTGGGCTGTACCTTCACATGATTCCCCAACTATTGAGCATTCTGTGAGTAGCTTTAATCTTCCAAAGATCTTTCCTTTTGCTAAGCATTGGCCAATTCTAAATTCTAAGCTAAATTTGTCTCTGCAGTTAAAACTTCAGTGTCACATTGCAGTATTTTAGAGTGCAGATGATCCCTCTTGAAGTACTGGCTGTAAGTGCTTGTTACTCCTTAAATGAAAAAATAGCATGTTGTGAAATGCTGATACCAGGTAACACTGAGGTGGGATGTTCAGAGCACTAAAAGAGTGACTCGGCTTGTTTGGTGAGCGTTTGCTAGCCCCCAGAAAAGTTGGGGGGGTTCCATAACATGCTACCAACCACGAATTGCTATTCAGGAAATCCCGAATTGGCAGTTCCTAAACCGTGGACCAAGTCTTTGGGAGTACTTGTATTGGATACTTAGCTTAAAAAGGCAGCAGTGCCGATGCAATTTTGCTGTGTTTAGTACCAAACAATGCACATGTGTTCTGGAGGGTGTTCGTGGGACACCCGTGAGTGGTGAGGGTGTCTGAGATGGGGAATTCTGAACGTAAACATTAAATTAATTTTTTTCAGTTTATTTTTCAGATTACATGTCATTCTTTATTAAAGAGATGCTGGTGCATATCCTAAAGTATGTTCTTTTGTAGTTCTGTAACTTGGAAGAGTGAAGGATGCTGATGTCCTTGTACCTTACAGAGGTTGTCTTTCGGTACCCCTCTTTTGTACGTAAGCTACAGTTGCTAGGTACGAAAAATAGCTGAGTTGCAAAACCATGATGAGTAAATCTATTGAAAGATTTGGCAGTTTTCAAAACATCTGAAAGTTTTTGGTTAAATCTAGCTTTGTTGTGGCTGCATAAGCAGAATTTCTAAAACAAGTTCTGCTTTGAGTTGCATGTATTAAACGGGCATACAATTAACTAGCCAACTTCTTCACAAGACCTTCTAAAGGTGGTGTCTTTAAAAGCTGGCAAACATGTCAACTTAAAAATCTGATAAAGTTGCTAAACGTGGGAGGCGAGAAAGTTATGTTCCTTTGATCTGTTCCTAAGAGGTTTGGGACTTTTTTCCTAAAATCAGATTTATATAATTGAATCTTTTAAAACCATTTAGAAAAGTGCTGTGTTGGTCAGACCTGTTTTTGGTTGGTCTGCATCACCTAACACATTTTTGTACTGTACGTGGAGGACATTGGCTGTTGCAATTTAGCTCTCTTGATCAAAATTGAGCCCATTTTGACACTTGGATCTCTAAAATCTGCAGCATGTAGAAACTGGTATCGTTACCCATGTATCTTCACGCTTTCTCAGAAACTACTACAGAACAATCTTGCCTTCTGGTGTAGACACATTAATCATTTATACAGCTGATAAACTGAAACTGCTTTTGAGATTTTGTGGTATTTTTGTGGTAGAAAAATTCTTGGCTTCTCCTTGGCAACCATTTACTGTGGCAGCAAGTTTTTGCTGGAGTTTGAGTCTGCAATTTACAGTTAAAAACTAGTGGCCTGCTACATAACTGCACTTAGCCAGCATTTCTGCAGTTCATAACTGTGAGGAACGTAGTCCCACAAATGGCAATGGACATTAGGACCCGGATGTAGTATTCCTGCTTGCTCCGAGATTCTCATTGCCGACTGCGTACAGGTAGGTAACAAGCAATATCATCTAACTTGGTGACTTTCTATGTAATCTTATACTGTGGGTATTCTGACATCACACTTCTGACTGTGGAATTACAGTGCAGCACTCTCCATACCTGTATGTTAAGCTTGCATCAAAGCTCTGCGTGGTTTTCGGTTTTAAGCTTTGTCTTGTTCAGAGTCAATAAGCAACTTACTGTGATTCTTAGATAAGTATTTCCAGACCCGATTCCCTCGTGGTACGACTCGGCTCGTGTGGATTTTTTTTAGTTCCTCTGTAATGAAGATACTCTTAGCTGAGCTCTGTGGGGAGGAGGGCATGTGATCTTACACTCACTTCACAAGTCAACTGGCTGCTGTCAGTGCCTAGAAAAGGAAGGTTTAAACTTTCTGTAGTGCCCAAGTGGCCTGGTCTGCAGCACTTCCCCTGGCAGGGCCTTGCCTCGGCGGGAGCCACGTTAGCAGCCGCTGCTCGGGGCTTGCTGCAGCAGTCAGCCTCCAGACCCAGCTGGGCTGTCTTGGAGGACATACCAATAAGTGCTTGAGTGAATATCCCCGTGAGTAGTTCCGTAGAGCTTGTTGGACAGTCCCGTTGTCTGTAATCTTTGATGGACAAGCATAATGCCTTCCTTTGCCTTTAACTGACAGGGATGAGATTCTGTATTTCTGCCTCATAGACTCATCTTGGTAGTGCAATGCTCAACTTTTGTTTTTCATCAGTCTTGGGGATGTAATTCTGAACTCTTCATTACTAGACGTACTGAATGTAGTGCTTCCTGTTAATTAACATGCTTTACGTTTCCAGACATCCAGACCTGCTGATCTCCAGCTCTTTTGCATTAGCTCTTGAACCTGAATTTCAAGGTCCCTTGTTTTCAGCACACGATCTAGCTCTTGTCTGATGTTGAGTTTATTTCAGAGGTGTCGTGATGTTTTCCCCCCTTGTTCTGCAAAGTTCTGCTTTGCATCCTTGTTTCTGGTGTTACTGTCACATTCTGACCCTTCTGTGCCATCTTTCAGGCAGGACTCTCGCTGGTGGACAGGGGATCTGCTGGACAGCCTTGCCCCCTGCTCTGGCTCTCTTCTCATGTCCCTGAAGCAGCAGCTGCACCTTAAGATTATAACAGGTCTTGGCTCACACTGCAGCAAGTGTAGCTGAACTCTAGACTATAGTCAAGTGTTGACACCCCTGTCACAGTGTGTCTGGCTTCTCGCGATGGCTTCCCTCTTCCCTGTGCCTAGATCGGTGGCAGTGTGTGTACTGTCATCTAGTGACTGGAACTGATCTCTGAACCAGTGCTCAGGTGGGACTAGTTTTTTTTTTCTAGCATGCTCTGCATACTTGACCTGCAGGAATGTCATGGAGGGGTTATTTTGGCACATCTGCCTTGTTCTCTGTACTGGAACTAGCAGGTTTTTGACACTCTTGGAGCAAGCAATTGGTGACTGAACCATGGGTCTCATACCAGCTCTGTCTGCAATAACGAAACGTGGTGTGGTAGCAAATTGAAAAGCAAATAGCCATGTCTGCTCTAAGTCAGCCTGTGACAAGTGGGTACAAGTAATGACATTTTAAAGTGCTTGCATTGTGTTTCATCTTGGTTTTATCCGTGTGTGGAATACACTTTTTCTCAAAAGCTCACCTGAAGCTCAGAAGTGTGGTGTCAGAATACATTTCGTACCTGCTAGGCCCTGGATCAGGTACTCGTGCTGTCAGGAGAGAACAGCACAGCGTGTTTTGGGGGCTTTACTGTAACATTAAGCATACAAAGTGTTGATTTGCTTGCAGTTTCCCCATAGCTCACCACTGAGGCCTGTGAGTAGCTTAGGACTCGAGCAGTACCGGGGTTGCATGTCTCTGTTAATCATTGCCAGCTGCAGTGACACGATCAGGAGGGCCACTGGTTTGTGCCATTCTGCTCAATGAGGCTAAGCATGTTGGAAAGGGTACATCCAAAGTATGCTCTTCTGGGTAATTCCTTGGCTTCTTCCACTACTAGCAAGTTTGGAATCAGCTAATTAGCTTCAGATACTTTTTTTTTTCTCCATACCAGCTAGTGGGGCTGTTAAATAGCTGCTTACTGGAAAAGGAAAAAAAGGGAGGATTGGCCTTCTCCCACCTCTGTCATTGCTGCTAGATAATGATTGACACGTTAGGACTTGGCTGTGCAATCCCGCAGTGGTCTGTGAATACCCCATCTCTATCAGTGTTGCTTCTGAACACCAGTACTGAAGAGCTAACTGGGGAGGGCTGGGAGGAGTGTGGCTCTTTAAGTGAATCTGGAGTGTTAAAAGGATGCACAAAGATATAGTATCCCTTATGCATGGTGTTTGTTGGCTATGGCATAGAAAACACAATGTGCATACCAGAGGGCCATGAGAAAACCCAGGCGGTGGGTTTGAGACTTAAACTTGAATTTGGCCCTGCCTGGTCAGATCACGTGTGACCACGGTGTGATTTGCCTCCCCGCTAGAGGTGTGCACAGAACCTTGTACTGCATCCCCCACTGCTGGCCATGGCAGTTCCCCCTCAACTTAGCTCCAGGAAAAGGGTGGGTGGGCCTTGAGCAGGGAGAATCTGTTGCTGAGTAAAAGCCGTGACTGACAGCGCTGACCTCCAGTGTCTCCGTGGCTTTTGAAGCACTTGTAGGACTGTAGAAGCCAGGGCCACTGCACTGCTTCACCAGGGGGAGGAGAGAGGAAACAAACTAGGGTAAAACAGTGGAAGTAGCTTGACAAAATTGTGAATGCCTTCTCATAAGGGATAGTATACCTCTGGCTGCCATCAAACCTCACTGTACTCAGACTGGTGGTTTACGGTTGGTGCTCAGACAAGGTGCAGTTCTGCAGTCTACTACCTGCTGCATATGCCTTCATCTCTTCACAAGTGGTCAGGCTAGCCTATTTCTGCCCCTTACTCTTCCACTTAATGTTTTGGAATAATTTGTAAATTCCCCCTTGTAACTAATCAGTCCATGTATCTTAAAACCTTATTTTTAAGCTAGTTTTGAAATGGTCAGAACTGTCTGTCTCTTACCATAGTAACTTGGGTTGTTATCCTTTAGGTGAAGATGAATGCTGAGTGAAGCTGGAGTGCTCATCCATGGGAAGTAAGCATAACTTCTAGTCTTGTTGGGAATGGGGGAGACAACAAAGCCTGGGCACCTGGTGTTCAGTCACTGGCTGCCCTAGAGTTGGTGAATACTGAGAAGTCAGTGCAAGGGTAGAACTTGGAGCTGCTGTCAAGCTGTGGGCTTCAGCACCCAGGCTCCATCAGGGCTTTGTGTCTCAGCAGAGTGGTTAAAAATAGTTCCATGCTCATGGGTTTAGACAAAAAGATTTCTAAATCAGAGTGTAACTTCTGAATGTTCTTCCCAGATTTGGAGCAGAGCATGAGCACATCCAGCTGATGCCCAGTGGTGTATGGAGGGACCAGGACCACATGTGAACAAGTAAGTTGTTGATGCCTTGGCATTGCTGCAAGAGTTTGGTCACCTGTCATCCTCTGATCTATTGTGTAGCTCCTGCCTGAAACTTACTGTTGATTAATCTCAGTTTTCTATAAAGTTTCTGAACCTTTCTTCTATAGAGCCGAGATACAACCGTTGTTTGAGGCTTTTCAGCCCTGCAGCATCAAATACACTCTGTCCTCTGAATGCTGTAGGTGGTCAGAGGAGAAATAAGCAGTGAAGCGTGGGCAATTGTCAGCAAGGGAAAAGGGGAACAATAGAGCTGCTGCTGAGCAAATGTTAATCCACCCCAAAGTTGATAAAAAGCTGCTTTTCAGAATTGCATTAATGAACATGGAACTTTAAAAATAACCTGTAATGTAAATTGACATGTAGAGGAGCACGAGCAGATAGTGATTTAGGGACATAAACGTGAAGAGCTGGAATTAATGACATCTTCCCTCTAATTTACCATTAAAACTGCAAGGGGGAACTTCAGATATTTAAGATGTGTGAGGAGGAACACTCAAAAGTACTTAGGAGTGACAGGTGAGTAACTACATCTGCCACGACTGACCCTGGGAGTACTGCACCAGTGAGATTCAATCAGTGAACTCCTGTTGGATCAGATCTGCTGTCACCATTTCTAGGGTAGCAAGACATGGACTGTTCAGCTCTTCTGACAATTGTGGAACCGGTTTAAATGTTCATTTCATCTCAAGTCTGACATGAGAACTTGAGGATTCTAGAGGGAGTGGGGTGGGTGTCTGTTGTGATGCACAGACTGTGGTGGTGGTGGCTGCTGGTGTGCCAGGCCCCTGCTAATGGTGTGTTTTGCCCTTCCAGAGGGAGATGGAGTCTGAATGCAGAGAAGAGGAGCCAGGAGCATCCACTCTAAATAATAATAATTAATAATAAAAGTATTTATTTTTTTTTTATAAACGACTTCTGTTTTATTGCTGAGTGTACTTGGTAAGGGTAGAATGGGGTGCAGGTGAGTGTGAGAAACACTGACATAGTGAGGTGGTGGAAGGGGACACAACACGTTTGGAGTGAGAAAGGGCTTGGGTGGCTGGATCCTGCTCTGTACTGTGCCCAGCACGTGGGAGAACTGCTGCCCATAACAGATAAAAACCTGAGAAATACCCAATCCAGGATTGTCTCCTGGACAATTCAGCCCAAGGTGCCAAAGTTGAGTTCTCTGGAAGCCACAAAAGTGCTGCTTTTGGCTCTTCCAGCGACAGTGCCAGGGTCAGTTACAGCTTCAGCTGGGCAGTGCATGGATGTAGTTCATACTGTCACATAGAGCTGGGGGTGCTGGGCTGGGAAGGTCAAAATAAGTTGGCAGAGTCATATGAAATATCTGAGACATGCCTGGGGGTGCAGGGTTAGCTCAGACATGGAGCCTCATCCCAGTGTCACTGAGGCTTGGGGAGGGAAGGATGGACCCCACCTTGGGGTCTTCACAGCAGCTTTGTGGCAGAGGCTGGTGTGGTGCTGACAGCTGCTGGCTGCTGCTTGGCACTCGTGTGATCAGACAATCTGGTGCAGGGTCATCTGAGGTGTTTTGTTCTTTGATGTCATTTCTTTCTGCTATTGTCCAGGCTCTGAAAAGGCTCCAGAGCAGGGGTGCTGTGATCCCTCAGCTGCACTGCAAAGGGCTGGGTTGCAGAGGCTTTTGTCTCCACAGCTACCACAGGCTTGCACAGCCTATTTTTGCCCAAATTCCGTTATTTTCCAGTAACTTGTCCTAATTTCTTCCCCATTGTTGCAGCATCAGCTGCTTCCTCTGTGAGGCTCTTCCAGCCTGAAGGTGGCGATTCCAACATTCCACGTGCCGAGCTTCACCTCCCCCAGCTCCTTTGTCATCAACCCGGGGTTTTTCTGTGGGGAAAATGGGGCACTTGGGGAAGCAGTGAAAAGGCCCGGGGCAGGACAGTGCCCAGTGCCTGTCAGTGAGGCTGGGACAGCTTTGACCTTGTCCTGGCAGAGGCAAACAGACCGTTTCTCCATGTTCACAAATAAAGAGCAACCCTTGCCCTGCCTCTGAGCTCTGCTGGGAGGCAGGGGTGAAAGTTGATGCTTTTTAAGCTGATTGCTTTGGCGGGTGGGTTCTCCCTGGCTGTTGTGAACAGCAAACTGGGGAGCAGTGACACCACCACTCACACCAGTGCACTGATGCCACGACCTGCCCTGACCCAATTTGTTCAGGATTTGGTCTGAGGGTTTTCAATTATTTGTTTCTCCTAAGGAGCTTCCTGAGCCACAAAGGGCCGTGGCCTGCACTGGCCTGTAGCTGTTTATAATCCAAACCCTGGTGAGCAGCTTCTTGGCTGCGGTACCCTCAGCAGAGCTGGGGAAGGAGATGCCAGGAGCAGCAATAGTGCTGCCCCAGCACTCTGTGCAGCCGGGGTCTGTGCTGGTGCGGGGTGGGGGTGCCCCCAGTGCCCCCGGCTGCTGCCCGGGAAACGTTTCCTGCTCTTTCGTGATTTATTTGCATTAAAAAGAAAAAAACCAAACATTTCCACTTGAGTTCCAATAACGTCAGTGCTGCCGCGGCTCCCCGGGGGCCTGGCTCTCGCCAATCCAGGGCTGCTTTTTCTGGAGCCTCTCGGAGGCAGCGCTGACGCGGGTGGTGACGCGGTGCCGGGGGGAGCAGCAGCCGCCGCCTCCTTCACCCCTCCCCGGCTCCCCGCTGCCTGGCCCGGGCTGGGTGCAGCCGCGGAACTCGGCCGCTCACGGAGCCCCAGCTGGGGGGGTTATTCCATTTTTTCACCCAGATGGTTCGGTGGGAGGATGTTGCCAGGCGCGGGAGGGGGGCACAGCTTCGGGTGGGCTGTGAAGCAGCTGATCCGAGTCCCCTCTGCCCCAGCAGCTAGCACACGGCTGGCGGGGGGAGGAATGTCCCGCTCCGGCCAGGCTGGGCCTGCAGGAGCCGAGTCGAGCTGGGCTGAGCCGTGCTGAGCTGGGCTGAGCCGAGCTGGGCTGGACCGACCCGCCCCCGTCCCCGCCCGCCCGTCCCCGCCATGGCGGCGGCGTTCACCGCCCTCCGCGCCTTGCTCGGGCTCTTCTTCCTGCTGACGGGCACGGTCAAGCTCTCGGAGCAGCTCTCGGCCGAGCTGCACCAGCACATGGTGAGCGTCCCACGGCCGCGGGACGGGGTGGAGGGTGGCCGGGGCTGAGGGGGTTCGAGGGGTGCAGGGCCGAGCCAAGCAGACCCCTCCCGAGCCCCGGCCGCAGGCTCAGGGCTGCTCTGCTCCCTTCCCGCCCTCCGCAGAAGTCGCAGTTCGTGCGTTTCGCCGAAGTCTTTCCCCTGAAGGAGTTCGGGTTCGCTCCGGAGCCGGCCCAGTACCTGGCGGTGGTGGGCTGGGTGGAGGTGGTGGCCGGGCTGCTGCTGGCATTCGGGCCCCAGCTCCTGCAGGAGATCAGCAACTTCATCCTCAGCATCCTGATGATCGGTGAGCGGGGGGGTGCCCGCTGCCCTGCACGGGGTCTCGAGGGACCCTCAGGCAGGGACCCGCTTTCCCACGCTCTGCTCCTCACTCAGGTGCCATCTACACGCTGCTGGTGCTGCGGGAGCCCCTGGCCATGTGTGCCCCTGCCACCCTCTGCCTCGGCCTCCTCCTGCTGCTCAACATCCGCGGGCACGGGTCCCCGCCCAAGGCCAAGTTCGAGTGACTGGAGGCGGGAAGGACGGACGGCTGGGCTGGCAGGAAGCGATACCCTCATGGTATTTCTGGGGCCGGCATCATGTCCTGTGAAGTAACTGGTTGCTGGCACACGGTGTGTCCTCTCCTGCCACTGGTGCTGGTGGAGCCAGCCTGGTGCTGTGGGACAGTGGCCGTGGCATCGCCACCGCTCCGACAGCTCCGCTGCCAAACACGCACAGGGCGATCAGACACGCGGGGCTGGGGCTCAGACTGGCTCTTCCCTCCTTGAGGCTTTTGTATTTTGGAATAAAACCTCTTGTTTTTCAACTTTTGCTTCCCTTGTTTATTTCTGTATTGAGCTGAGCTGCAGGATGTCCAGGGGCTGGAGCATCTGGTCCCCCCAGAGTGCCTGGGGACACGGACAGGGGACAGGCAGGAAGGGATGGCAGCGGGCACGGAGGCAGACAGCTGGTGGAGAGAACCTGGGTGGGTGCCCCTGGCCACCCGCAGACACCCAGCAACATGCCAGGCAACAGCAGCAGTGTGGCCCCCAAACCCTGTACCCAGGGAGGCACGTGCTCTTTGGGGGCCTTGCTCCAGTGGGGCTCTGCACCCAGAGGGACCTCTCTGCCACCCCCCATGGGCATGGGCAATGTGGTCCCCTTGAGGTGAATCCCAAGATCATGGGTGAACCCGGTGTGTCTCCCAGCAAGGCAGCTGTGAGGGGAAACTGGCTGTCTTGGGATGAGTACAGGGGGTACAACACCCCCGTACCCCCAGTGCCACGTGAACCACCTTGAGGAGGCACCAAAGGAGCATCCACAAATTGCCCCCATAAAGCAGGGAGTTGGATGCTCACTGAGTTTTGGGGGTGGGGAGCCAGGGGTGCTGCTCCCCCTAAATCCAGCTTTGAAGCCAACAAAAGCCCTGAGAGCTTGGAGGAGGCAGATTCCAGCTTTGATCCCTTTCAGGGCATCCCCCTTCCCCCCCAGCTGCTGGGTGAGGAAACTTGACCCTCTGCTGCTTTCATCCCAGCGTGGGTGGGAAAAGGGTCCTGGGAAATGGTTGTAGACGGGGCTGGGGGCACGGGGAGGGGAGGGGTCGGGCAGCCCCATCAGCCGGCGCAGGGGGTCTTAGCGTGGCTCCAGTGGGAAATCCCCCATTACATACACACACAGGTGCTCTCCCCACTCCCAGCTGCTGTCCCACAGGGGGCTTGGGATATTGGAAGGGGGGGATCAGACATCCCTTGCCTTCCCCCAGCACTTAAATCCTTCCCTGGCCTGGCTGGATCAGATGGTGAGGAGCAGCCAGAGGGGACGCAGTCGATCCCAGAGGGGTAAGTAACCAGTTTGGCATGAGATGGAGCATCCTCCATGGAAATGAGGGGGTAGGGAAGAGGAAAAGGGGGTCATAGAGGGAACTGGGGGGCTCCTTGGGGGTCTGCACTGGCTCTGCAGAACAATCAGAGCCCACCTGGATCAGCCCTGGGCTCAGCAGCTCATGCCCTCCATGCCTTGGCCCGGTGCTGGGTGCTGCGTGTGCCGAATCCAGCCCTGCCATGCTGGAAAACACCCGCTGGGTGACTCAGAGCTGCCATGAGGTGTGGGCAGGAGGGATGGGAGGTGAGAGAGCTGCAGCCCCGCAACTCAGCCCCTGCGACACAACCCCCGCCATGCAGCCTGGTTTTCCGTGGCCAAAACCAGCAAACAGAGCAAGGCTGGGGGGCATGGGGGAGTGCCAGCCCCATGTGTCCCTCCATCCATGCCTGGGGTCTCTCCACTCTGGCACACGCTGAGCTGGTGGGTGATTCCCCATAGTGGGGTTTGGGGTGCTGGGAGCAGGCCGGGGGCCGGGTGGCCCCAGCAGGCAGGCGGCTGCGTGGGAGGTGTTAAGCCCCTGCAGCTGCCAGCTGGAGCCAGCTCAGCACCTCCGGGTGCCCCTCAGCTGTGGTGCAGCTGTGCCTGCCGCTCCCCGGGGAGCCCTGGCTGGGTGACGTGGGGGAATGTGGCTGGGGTTGTGCTGAGGGGAGCCGTCCTGGAACCCCTCGTCTCCCTTGAGGAGGCTGAGCCCCTCCAGCAGATGATGGCATCCCCATGGAGGGCTCTGCCTTCAGTGCCCAGCAGTGCCAGCCAGAGAGGCCATCCCATACAGGTCAACGTTCCTTCCCTGCCACCCGAGAGTTGTGTTTGAAGCCATTCCACTGACTGTTCCCCCATCTTTGCAGGAGCCCGGGATGAACAGCTCAGCTCTGGGGCTCCTGCCAACAGGGCACCCTGGCGAGTGTGTGCCCAGCGACCCGGTGCAGTTCGTGCTGGTGCCCACCATCTACTGCCTGGTGCTGTGCGTGGGGCTGCCGGGTAACCTGGTGGCTTTGCTGGTCTTCCTGCAGAGCGGCAAGGTGAGGAAGGCCATCCGCATCTACCTCATCAACCTCACGCTGGCCGACATCCTCTTCAACCTCACCCTGCCCCTCTGGATCTCCTACTACGTGGCTGGCGGGGACTGGCAGCTCTCGGAGGCCGCGTGCCGCCTGGCAGGGGCCGCCTATTACCTGGCGACCTACAGCGCCATCACCTTCATGGCGCTCATCAGCTTCAACCGCTACTGCGCCGTGCGGGCGGCACAGCGGGAGCTGCCGCTCACCGGGCACCGGGGAGCCGCCCTGGCCTGTGCCCTGGCCTGGCTGCTGGGGCTGGGCTGCGCTGTGCCCACCTTGGCCACCCAGCAGACCTTCCCCGCCCGCGCCGGGGCCACCACCTGCTTCGAGCAGCACGGCCGGCAGCGGGCGTACGCCTACGCCATGGTGGGCTTCTTCGCCGCCGCCTTCCTGGTGGTGCTGGGCACCTACGCCTCCATCGCCCGGGCGCTCTCGGTGCCCAGCGCCGCCTCGCCGGGCTCCCACCGCCAGCAGGCGCGAGCCATGGTGCTGGGGATGCTGCTGGTCTTCGTGGTCTGCGTGGCCCCCTACCACCTCACTCTGGCCCCCTGGGTGGGCAGCCGGCCCCCCGAGCCTCTCTGCGAGCCCCCCGCCACCCTGGACGTGCTGCACGCGCTGAGCGTGGCCCTGCTCAGCCTCAACAGCTGCCTCGACCCCCTGGTCTACTGCTTCTCCATCCGCCGCTTCCGTGCTGACCTGGGACGGACCCTGCGCAAGATCGGACGGTGCCTCCCCCTCTCCCCAGCAGCCCCCGCCGGGACCATGCCCAGCGTCCGCACGTCCTCCTTTGCCTCTTCATAGCAGGGTGGGCACCGGGGCCCTGCCTCCTCAGCTGCACTGGTGCCCTGGTCTTGGCAGGATGGGGTCTCTGGTGCCCGGCTGGGGATGGGGAGCAATGTGGGGGACCCTGATTCTCCCTCCCGCTGCTGCCCTGCTCATCTCACAGTTTCCCCTCACGGACAGATCCTGCCCTCTGCCTTTCCAGACACTGTCAGGGTGGCACACTGGTGATGGGGGTGCTGAGCTGCTGTGGGGGGAGGCTGAGCCATGTTGGGACATGGTGAGACAGGGCTGGGTGGGATGCCCAGGGGTTGTTATCTCTTCCTGGGGGTCTCCATCCCACGGGGACGTGCATGAACAAAGACACCCATGGCATGAGCTGGGCTGCCTGGGGGCGGCCTCTTTGGAGCCCCAGGGCAGGTCCCATCCTGCAGCGTGCCAGAGACTCATGCCCACAGCTCTCCTCTTCTCAGCCCAGATTAAAAATTAATGAGCCAAAGGCTTCCCCAGTCTCCTTGCTGGCGGGTGCCTGTGACACACATTGAGCAGGGCACAGCTGCACTTCAGGCAGCCCCTTGCCCCTCACCCAAGCCCCCCTGGCCCCATCCCCAGCTGAGCCCTGCTCATGCAGCAGGATCCAGCACAGGGGAGATGCTGAGCCCCACTCTTCCCCAGCCTCTGCCCTGCCCATGGGTGGGTGGCCACGGTGGGCGTAGCACAGCCCCGTGCCTGCCGCCCCCCTCCCGGCGAGCCCTGGCACGCTGCGTGGGCGGCAGAGCTGGCGCAGCTCCGTGGGCGGCTGCGTGGGAGGAAGATGGTGTTTTCCCAGCCCTGGCTCGTTCCTGACGCCACCGCAGCCTCTCTCCCTGGCACTGCACGGATGGGAGCGACAGGTGCTGGCAGCTACACAGGCTTTGGGGTGTGCAGGAGCAGAGGGGGGGGGTGGTGGGTGCACCAGCACCCCCTGACTTGGGGGGGTCTTGCCCCCCAAGCACGGGGCTGATCTCCATCACCCTGCAACCCACCAGTGCCTGGAAAGGGAGAGTGAGGCACTGGACAGGAGGAGATGGGATGCCCAGGGACTGCCAGCACAGCATGGGCAGGGTGGCAACTGGGCACTGGGATGTTTGGGTGATGCTGTACCCATCAGTGGTGGGTTATTAATGTCTGCTCAGCTTCCCGTGGGGGGGTGGGGAGCAAGGGCAGGCCCCAGGAGTGCCCATGTGCCATGGGAACTATGGTGACTCAGTGGAGCTGTGGCACAGTTAACCCAGTGTGGGTTCACAGGACACTGGGGTGCCCATGGTGCCCAGGTGCTTTGCTCTGGCTCAATGCAGCCTTGCCCATGAGCTGGGCTGGATAGAGATGGCTCTGTGTGCCATGGTGCCATGTCTTGGCAGAGCTGGGACATGGCTAAGGCTGCCGCTTGCTCCACACCCTGCCCTGGCCCTGCCCTCCCCGACCACTCAGCTGTTCCCCTTTTGCAGTTCATATTAATTGCTCATCCTCTTACATAACAGCTCAGGGAGGCGGGCAGAGCTCTGCTCCCCGCACACAGCAGGAGCAGCCGTGCCAGAGACAAGGCAGGGTACTCTGCTAGGGTCGTGTCCCCCACACACTTCGGGCAGAGGCTCCCACGTGGCACAGCTGGTGGCTTCGAGGCCAGCACGGTGCCAGGGCTGGGCATGTGCTGCCGTGTGGCTCCCACAGCTGCGCACAGCGAGGTTTTAACCAGGTTATTGTTCCACCGTGCTTCTAACCTGTGCGTGCCACCACCATCATCATCATTATTATTATTAGCAAATTACACGGTGCGGTGTGAGAGGTTCCGCAGGCAGGAGGCAGCGCTGCACCCTGCCCGGGGCTGTGCCCGTCCCCCGGCGCTGTCCCGCTACCCCAGTGACCACGAGCAGGGGTGAGCGATGGGTCCCAGGGGGATGCCCACGGCGGGGGGGAGGGGGGTACCACCCATCCCGGTGCCAGCCCAGCACCCCGGGGCAGAGCCCAGGCACCGTTCCCCGTCGGCGCCAGCTCCCCGGCCCCTTCTCCCCCCTCCCCGCTTCTCCCGGTGCCGGCTGCGCTCGGGGCCGGGGTCCCGGGGGCCGGGAGGCGGCGGCAGAGCCGCACCGGAGCCATCTTGCGCCGCCGCCGCCCGCTCTGACTCCCGGGGAAAATCCACCGCCGTGTCTTGGCTGCGCCGCGGCGGCCCCGGCCCCGCTCCGCACCGCTCCGCACCGCTCCGCGCCCATCCGCGCTGCACTGCGGGGCCGCCGACACTCGCATGCTCCCACCCGCGGGGCACCGGCCCGGGCCGAGCCGGCACCAGCCGAACCGGGATCAACCGAGCCCAACCGAGCCGCTCCGGTACCGACCGGGCCGGGAGCAGCCGGGCCGGGCCGTCGGGGAGCCGCCCGGGAGCGGCCGGAGGATGTAGGCGGCGGGAGCGGGGTAAGAGCCCACGCTGGGCACGGTGTGGGGGGGTCGGTGCCCCGGTGCTGCTGCCGTCCCGCGGGGTTGGCATCGTCGGGCGGGCGGGTTCCCGGTCCCGGGGGATCCGCGGGGTGCTCAGCGCCGGGGGCGAGGGGGGAGGCTGCTCCCGACGGAGAGGGACAGGCCCCCCTGGGGGACGGGACGTCTAGCCCGGGGACCCATCCACCGCCGGGGAGCGGGTGCTGGGGGGGGCCGGGGGGGCTGGCAAGATGGCTGGGGGCATCTCCCCGTCACCGAGGCTGGTCGGCATCCCCCAGTGGGTGCGGGCACCCCCCATCTCCTGCTGAGTGAGGCTTTGGGGAGGGGGCTGAAGCTCTCAGCCCCTCCAGTCGTTTGTCCCCCCTCCCAGAAGGTGACACCGGTTATCCTGGAGCTCTCCCACTGCGGAGGGCTCGGATCACGTTCGGGCAGGCCTAGGACCCCTCCCCAGCCCGGTGGTCTCCCCTTCTCGCCAGCCTGCAAGGCTGCGGGGCTGGAGGGACTGGCACTGGGTGCAGAA
>VYZU01057863.1:0-19521 GCA_013401355.1 Ceyx cyanopectus
TTGCTCTCTAGAACTACCTGAAGAGAAGGTAGGGAGGTGGGGGTAGACATCTTCTCCCAAGTTAAAAATGACTTAGAAACATAAACCTAGGTAAAGACTGGTTACTGTTACTTAAAACAGATAATTGTTAGAATAGGTGACTGCATAAAAAAAAATGAAATGACAGTAAATTAATTGAAAAGCTTACCTCTGAGTTGTTTCATCTGTCTAATAGGAAAGATATTATCTGTATCTATACAGATAAGTATAACACAGAAAGTATCTGTGTTATGCAAGAGGTAGTAATAATAGATGATAAGTAACATGCAGAAAGTTAGCAAATGCGCTTGGGTATCACAAGCAGGTGTCTCTCAGGTGGTACTGGAAAAAGTTTGCTTGAAATCAAAGTATGCCAGCTGTAGAAAATTAAAAGGCACTAACCAAGTGAACTTTGCTAATGCTTTCTTCCTACCATCTTTTGGAGTGAAAGTAACGTAGTTACACAAGTATTAAAAAGCATCTGTATAATTCAAATTCCACTAAATGTTGAGGGAAGTTGTGTTCTTAATGTTCATAAACCGCAAAACCAAGACTTTGTACACATATAGGTATTTCAGAAGGTAGTTGGTTTTTTTTTTACCAGATCATATAGCACAGATGCAACTATATTGCTATAAGGTTGACTAAGTCCACATAATTTTTATTTTGTCCTCATACACATGTTCAAGAAAGGATATCAGAATTCATACATAAAATGTATGACCAGTATAGAATGTTTAAAAAATCCTTATCTATTTTTATCATAGATTTATATATATTTTATATGATTTATCATAGATAAGGTAGCATGATTTTCCAAGTGGTTTTTATACTCAACAGTTTCACCTGTAGTAAAAGAAAACATAAACTAAGGATGGTTCATCTGTCTATGCTATCCATTTCTTACCCAGTAAAGAAATAGTCTCCTCAAAGAATCAAAATCTCATATGGTTGTTTTAGAGGGAGAAATGATGTAGTTTTAGCTATGGGCAGGGAATCAATAAGAAACGGAAAAGTAACACAGAAATTATAGCACTGTAGTTTTTGTAAATTGGAGTACTTAATTTCTGGAAGTCAATGAATGGACATGTTTCTGTAAGAAACAGAAAAACAGAATGGGAAGATGACAAAGCAAGGGTGTCACTTTCAGCCAACATGATAAGATGAGAAGAAAGGATAATAATTATTCAGCATTGCACCCATTGTCCTTTATATTCGACAGTAATACTTGGAAAATATGCATTAGAATTGGTTAACAGAGAAAACAAGATAGAAAATCAGTTAGAACAGCAGTTGTTAAAATATTGCAGGATTTGATTTTGAAAAATTTTCTTCAGTTTGCTTTGTATAGAATATTTCCATTTAAAAAAAAAACCTAATTATTTAAAATGTCTTCTTACAACTGAAGTTTTTGTTTTTCTTATTACTATAAGATATTCCAACAGCCATCTAATCCAGCTAAATAGTCTATAAATTCATTTTACAAATTCATAATTTCTGGATAAAATATTTAAAAATATATGTTGTGCTAATAATATCAACCACTTACCACATAAATGCTAGAGAAGAAATAGAATGATAGTGCACAAGAACTAAAACCACAAGTCCAACTCAAGTCATGAGGCTTTCTTAAATGGAATAACTAGTACTAATCAGTACGAGTAACAGTAGCATGATTTAGCCAAAGTCAGAATTAAAATTGATGAAATTTCATCTAATTGTACTGGAAACGTTTCTCACATCTTAGAGTCCTTCCATCTTCTAAATAAGTGCCAAACTAATCTACAGCAATGTCTATCTCATTTAGGGGAATGCAAGGCTGTACATATTCACTAGCTGACAGGTACATTTTATTTCCTTCACAAGAGATTCTGTTCAAATCAGTTACTAGTGTCGCTTCCATCCTAGGCACTTTTCTTCTACTTACTGGGTAAGATGTACTCTTCCTAGCAAGACAGACTCCAATGTTTTCTTTGAATCATGCTCACTTCAAACTATGACAAATTCTCTCTCAACAACCTTTCATACATAGACTGAAAATAAACCAAAATTGAACTTGGAAAAGGATGAGCTAGCACTTCCAGTGAAATTAGGGATGAAAAAAATAATTTCATTGGGAAGAAAACAGTAGACATAGCTTTAAAATTTAAAATTTTTTTGAGACATTAGACTCTACCATATTATTCTGAGTAAAGTAGTGAAATCCTGCTTATTTAAGAAATTTAGCAGTAGACTGACAATATGCTGAGAGGAACAGTACAGCACCTGAAAGAAAAACGAAAAAAGTTCTATTGGTTCATCTAATTTACCTTAAAATTCACTGTAATTTCTGTGAAAATTAATATTTGCTCTTTTTCCTTGGTTAAAACTTTGCTCACCCAGTCATGAAGCCTCCTAAATCTCTGGACTAAAAAAAAATGTTTTTCATTAAGACTGTGATGCCTCAAAGCTATTCACGCTAATTAGCCAAGGTCATTTAAATACATTTTGCATGAAGCACCTTAAACTCAGTGTTCCATTTTATATATTTATCAAATTACTAATCAATATGCTATACCACAGTTACTGCTGGGCTTTGAGATACACGTAGAATGCTGCATGAATTCAAATTGTGCAAGCTTCTGTCTGCATAAATGAAATTAAAGTGTATGCACTGATTATTATTCACAATACAAAAGAAATGAAGTGGCCTAAATGCAATAGATACCTCAAATCTGTATTTTAAGGAAATCTTAACTGTGTTGTTGGTTTCTTTTTTTCTTTAACAAACCTTGTATTAAACTAGCTTCAATTTCATTTTCCTTCTCCAGCATATTACCTCCACTGTATTGGTAAAGTAATTTATTCCATCCTCTGTGGAGAGCCTGGATCTCATTTACCAGCATATTTATCTTCCCTGCCACTGCATTGTCATTCATCTGCAATCTCCACAGAATACCAGACCTATGCAGAATTTCAATTAGGATTGATTCAACTAAATCCAGGCCACAGAATTGAGGCTGACAGGGTTACCCCCTGAGAATTTAATATGCTGAATCTAAAAAATTTATTTTTTTTAAAGGTAAGAATACAAGCCAGAAACAGCTCAAGTCTAACACCAGAATTCATTAAACTCTCTATACACTCAATTTAATCCAACTCACGAGAGGGTTTTTTTTCCAGCTCTTTGTATTGTGTAGGTAAACTGCTTTACAGTAGTTTTGATAACCACAGGAAAGAAATTACCATTAAAATCTCTACTCTTCCTGTAAGGTCTAACCAACTCAAACTCAGGCATCTTGTAATGAACAGAAAAATCATTTCCATAGAAGCTGAGCTATCTTAAGCTTTCTATTTTATATATGCATACATTCAAAAATCAGTACACTGTACGTATGCAGGTAAAACAGCTCTTTTATTGGATACTTCATTTGACAGACTTCTAGTGTTTTTCAGTGTANTTCACAAGAGATTCTGTTCAAATCAGTTACTAGTGTCGCTTCCATCCTAGGCACTTTTCTTCTACTTACTGGGAAAGATGTACTCTTCCTAGCAAGACAGACTCCAATGTTTTCTTTGAATCATGCTCACTTCAAACTATGACAAATTCTCTCTCAACAACCTTTCATACATAGACTGAAAATAAACCAAAATTGAACTTGGAAAAGGATGAGCTAGCACTTCCAGTGAAATTAGGGATGAAAAAAATAATTTCATTGGGAAGAAAACAGTAGACATAGCTTTAAAATTTAAAATTTTTTTGAGACATTAGACTCTACCATATTATTCTGAGTAAAGTAGTGAAATCCTGCTTATTTAAGAAATTTAGCAGTAGACTGACAATATGCTGAGAGGAACAGTACAGCACCTGAAAGAAAAACGAAAAAAGTTCTATTGGTTCATCTAATTTACCTTAAAATTCACTGTAATTTCTGTGAAAATTAATATTTGCTCTTTTTCCTTGGTTAAAACTTTGCTCACCCAGTCATGAAGCCTCCTAAATCTCTGGACTAAAAAAAAATGTTTTTCATTAAGACTGTGATGCCTCAAAGCTATTCACGCTAATTAGCCAAGGTCATTTAAATACATTTTGCATGAAGCACCTTAAACTCAGTGTTCCATTTTATATATTTATCAAATTACTAATCAATATGCTATACCACAGTTACTGCTGGGCTTTGAGATACACGTAGAATGCTGCATGAATTCAAATTGTGCAAGCTTCTGTCTGCATAAATGAAATTAAAGTGTATGCACTGATTATTATTCACAATACAAAAGAAATGAAGTGGCCTAAATGCAATAGATACCTCAAATCTGTATTTTAAGGAAATCTTAACTGTGTTGTTGGTTTCTTTTTTTCTTTAACAAACCTTGTATTAAACTAGCTTCAATTTCATTTTCCTTCTCCAGCATATTACCTCCACTGTATTGGTAAAGTAATTTATTCCATCCTCTGTGGAGAGCCTGGATCTCATTTACCAGCATATTTATCTTCCCTGCCACTGCATTGTCATTCATCTGCAATCTCCACAGAATACCAGACCTATGCAGAATTTCAATTAGGATTGATTCAACTAAATCCAGGCCACAGAATTGAGGCTGACAGGGTTACCCCCTGAGAATTTAATATGCTGAATCTAAAAAATTTATTTTTTTTAAAGGTAAGAATACAAGCCAGAAACAGCTCAAGTCTAACACCAGAATTCATTAAACTCTCTATACACTCAATTTAATCCAACTCACGAGAGGGTTTTTTTTCCAGCTCTTTGTATTGTGTAGGTAAACTGCTTTACAGTAGTTTTGATAACCACAGGAAAGAAATTACCATTAAAATCTCTACTCTTCCTGTAAGGTCTAACCAACTCAAACTCAGGCATCTTGTAATGAACAGAAAAATCATTTCCATAGAAGCTGAGCTATCTTAAGCTTTCTATTTTATATATGCATACATTCAAAAATCAGTACACTGTACGTATGCAGGTAAAACAGCTCTTTTATTGGATACTTCATTTGACAGACTTCTAGTGTTTTTCAGTGTAATCATGGACAGACTTTATCTGCTTGTCAGCTACACGTCCTAAAAGAATTTCTTAAATAATGTGTGGTTACTAAAATGGTTTTATTGGTTTAAAGGCAGCTAAACTACAGAAGAACAGTAACTTGAGAGGTCTTTTTAGCTGTACTATGTAAATATGTACTGTTCCAGTCTGATTTTGTATTAGCTGCTGTACATATGTGACTGGTTTTGATTATACACCAGAAGCACATGTAAGTAGATAAAAAATCCACTTTTTCTTGTTGCTGTCACAAAAGAATTCTCTTGAATACATTTTCCCTAAAGACCAGATTTTAACCACTAAAAAACATACAGCTACAAACTCCCACCTGATTTAACATAAAAAGGTAAGATAAGAACATTTACCAAACATAAAACCAAACATGAGTAAAATTGTACAAATGGACTGAGAAAATATTGGCACACAGATTCATGTTAAATCAAACACAAGTCAGCTGGAACAGCATGAAATAAATAGAAGAGACATTGATTTGTTTGTGCACATAGATACCCCATCAATAAGTGTAGTGTAACAAATTGCTGTTTGGGGGCTGGGAGTGTCCTTAGTATTTTAACATGACTACACCAGAAAATACTTAACATGTCAAACATTTTGTTATCTTTTATCAGTCACTTAGAAATTTCTCGGTGTGTCATGATTATTATGAACAAAAGGCCCAACTATCACCAATTAAATTTATTATCCAGAATGAACCCACTATAAGGCAGGTTTCTTTATAAAATTTGGTCACAAGATCTGCATGTAACTCCAATAAAGGGGAATCTGCATTAATATCTAGTTTATTGCATTAGTATAATAGATATGCATCTTCAGTCTATAAGCATAGTGTAGGGTAGTGGGTATATACAACAAATCATGCTTCCAACATGTTCTTTGATCATCAATTATTTCCATTATTTTTATGAGGTTACAGTTTATGACTACAATCAATTAGAATTTTTCTCCCAACCACATATATATAGAAATAATACAAGAAGCACATTCCAAAGCATAAATGTTTTTCTTGGTTCTTTCATTTGGAAGTTGATGAAGTAACACGGGTGTGTTACTACGCCACTTACGGATTTCATTCAAATATGATAGAGAATTGTACAGTATGAGAATGTAGTAAGGAATCAAATTAAATTGAAGAGAGTGCAGGGGAATTTCTACATCTTCCTTTCTTCATTTGTCTATATTCGATCTTGCTCTTCACTGACCGTAAACCAGGTTTTCAATCCTCTGGTCATTTATCTGACTAATAATCCTTTCTTCCCCCATTTATAACCTGAAATTAAAATCCAGTTGTCCTATTCAGAGGTTTGTTCCACTTTGTAGATATAGTTATTATCTTTAACAAATGTTCCCCATGAAGAGGTATCGGTAATATGGCACTCTTTATGATATAAACCATAAGAGAGAAAAGCCAATAAGAGTTCATCTGGGGAAACTATTTTCCTAGGACAGTTACTGTGTGTTATAGTCAAAAGAAATGACAAAGCAAAATACTGAAAGAAAAGTACTGCTGGTGGAAATTTTGACAGATCATCTACTAAGCCATGTTTCTTGTCTTGTGACACAGCACCAGATATGAAGAGAACAAGTCATTTCCTCACTTATGGTCAGTTCAGCATAGATAGTATCTCATAAACTGTCTAACCATTTCCTTCCATGGAAGACCCAGACACCTAGGTTGGAAGTAACCTTTTGTGCCTCAGAATCACAGAATCCCAGAATGTTGAAGGTCAGAAGGGACCTCTAAAGATCATCTAATCCAACCCCCCTGACAGAGCAGGATTGCCTAGAGCAGATCACACAGGAACAAGTCCAGGTGGCTTTTGAAAGTCACCAGAGATGGAGATTCTACCACCTCTCTGGGCAGCCTGTTCCAGTGCTCTGTTATCCTCACAGTAAAGAAGTATTTTCTCATGTTCAGGTTGAGCCTCCTGTTTTCCAGTTTATGGCCATTGCCCCTAGGCCTGGCAATGGACACCATTGAGAAGAGCCTGGCCCCATCTTCATGACACCCATCCTTTACATATTTCTAAGCATTGATAAGATCCCCCTCAGCCTCCAAGCTACACAGACCCAGCTCTCTCAGCCTTTCCTCATAGGGTAGGTGCTCCAGGTCCTTAACCATCTCAGTGGTCCTGTGATGGACCCTCTCCGATAGTTCTTTGTCCTTAATGAACTGGAGAGCCCAGAACTGAACACAGACCTCCAGATTAGGCCTCATGGGCATAGAGAGGGAAGATAACCTCCCTCAACCTGCTTGCTGGCCATGCATCTCCTAATGCATCCCAGGATTCCACTGGCCTTCTTGGTCCCAAGAACACACTGCTGGCTCATGGCCATCCTGTTGTCCACTAGGACTCCCAGGTCCATTTCCGCAAATCTGCCCTCCAACAGATTAGCCCACAACCTGTACTGATACATGGGGTTGTTCTTCCCCAGATGCAGCACTTTACATTATTTATTTGACCTACTCTTGTTCTTAGATATCACCAGTTCTAGAATCCATATTGAAAAACACTTGTGATTCCAAAATTACTACATGGAATTTTTATGTAATGTCAGTGAACTTCTTCTCATCAATGTTTCATAGAAGGTTTCAACTTAACTTGTACCTCTATTTAACTTACCTACATTTTATTTAACTTGCTTTTTCTATTATACTTCTTATAGCCTTCAAAAGTGCCATTTGAAGAATCAGACACCATGGATATTTTCTTATAAATACTTAAGAAAAAAAACTGCATACATCTGTCTTCAATGTATCATAGACTTTTCTCTCCTTTTTAATGAGTGATGAATTTTGTTTATATATAAAATTTTGTTATAATTTTTTGTTGCTTGAAACTATTTCTTGTGACTTACACTGTTTGATTCATCTATTACTCATTCTACTACATTACATTCAGACCTTTTCCATTCTTGTGTAATTTCTTTTTGTTTATTCAAGTCCTAAAAGTGATCTGATACAATCACATAGATCTTTTATTGTATTTTCTACCTATATGTCTCACCAGGGAAGTTCACTGTTGTGCTTTTAATAAAGTTGCTTACTGTGATTGACACCTCCACTATACTGTTTTACCCCAAGATCATGTTCCCAAGAGAACTTCTTTCATTTTCAGTCATTTTATTGAGGTCTTTTTTGTTTCTTTGCTTTATAACATTAGTGACATCACTTTATTTAAAATATTCAGAAATTGCACTCGTATCTTTACAAATTAAAATAAGCAAAGACAGAAAAAGTGAACCTATATTTTTCACTTTTAAGTGTATAGACATACCTAGTTCTGATCTGCTTCATGTTTTATTTCTATTACTCTAGCTATTTTAATTAGGTTTTGATAACACATTTTATTCACAATAAATGTGATTTTTGTAAGTAATCTTTATATCTCTTTTGCAGTTACTGTTTGCTCACAATGCATTTTCAAAGGTTCGTTGACCTAGTTTACTCTTCCAAAGGAAACTTGCTTTCTCTCTTGATGAATGCCTTTCATCATAGATACGGACTGCATCTATGCATATTTTTCTGCATTCTTTGTTTGCGTTATCTCTCGCTAATTGTCTGCACAACTGCTGCCTTAGAGCTAAATCCTCAATTTGCCTCTTGAGAGAGGCAGCGAGTTTCTCCACAAAGAAAATATATGTCTCTGACTTCCCCCGAGTTACCTTCCAGCTCCAGTTAGCCGGTCCACCCCATGGCAGAGGCGCGAGGGGGTTGTCAAATCGCGGTAGTGAATAGCACCAGGGGCCGGCTTCTCGGCACCCTCCGAGGCTGGCGAAGGCGGAGAATAGCCTTCCAAGCAGCCATCAGTTACAATCAGAGCCAAGTCGGGGGCATCCCCATCGGACGAATCCCCTCCGAGAGACTGCACATCACACATCTCTGACACTGGCATAGCCCACCTGCTGCCCAACTTGTACACCTGTAGCAGAACAGATAGTATCCACCTAGCTTTACAGGAAAAAAGAAGCATATAGTTCATGGAAAAAAGGACTTGTTAGTTGGGAGAATTAGAGGGGTAGTCAGGGCATGTAGGAAGGCAACAAAGAAGGCCAAAGCCCTCCTAGAGCTTAAATTTGCAAGTAAAGTAAAAGAGAATAAGAAGAGCTTCTTTAAAAACATAAGTGCTAAAAGGAAGAATAAGGAAAGTGTGGAGCCACTGCTGAATGAGGCAGCAGTCCTGATAACTGAGGATGCAGAGAAGGCAGAGTTGCTGAACACCTTCTTTGCTTCAGTCTTTTCTTCTAAGAAGTCCACTTGCATTCTGGGCTGCATCAAGAAAAGTGTGGCCAGCAGATCAAGAGAGGTGATTCTGCCCCTCTACTCTGCTCTGGTGAGACCTCACCTGGAGTATTGCATCCAGTTCTGGAGCCCTCAGCTCAGGAAAGAAATGGACCTGATGGAGCGGGTCCAGAGGAGGGCGACAAAGATGATCAGAGGGATGAAACATCTCTCCTAAGAGGACAGGCTGAAGGAGCTGGGGTTGTTCAGCCCAGAGAAGAGAAGGCTCAGGGGAGACCTTATAGCCACCTTCCAGTACCTGAAGGGAGACTACAGAAAGGCTGGAGAGGGGCTGTTTCCAAGGGCCTGTAGTGAAAGGACAAGGGGTAATGGTTTAAAATTGGAGAAGAGTAGATTTAGACGAGATATCAGGAAGAAGTTCTTTACCTTGAGGGTGGTGGATCAGTGGAATAGACTCCCCAGGGAGGTGGTTGAGACACCACCTCTGGAGTTATTCAAGGTGAGGTTGGACAAGGTTCTGAGCAGCCTGGTCTAGTTGAGGGTGTCCCTGCTCACTGCAGGGGGGCTGCACTAGATGACCTTTGGAGGCCCCTTCCAGCCCTAACCATTCTATGATTCTATGATCCCACGCATGCACAGGACTGCACCAGGCAAAACCCAGGCCCTTCCCAGCTTCATCCCAACCCACTCTGATGGCCCTCCCCCTCTCACCCACATGCACGATGTGCAAAAGAGCACCGCCAAGTCCCCTCACCAAGCTTTGCTTCAGACAGGGAAAGAAAAAATTTCAAAAAAAACCTTGTCACATCCTGATATATATATATCATCCAGAGAATTGTAAACTATGCATCTAAGAAGACAAGGCCTCTTTTCAAATGGTTTTTCTAACCTTGGTCCTAGAAAGTACTACGTGTATGCCGATCTTCCTAAATAGGAATCCTGCCTTTTTTATTCATTGGGATTACACACCTGCAGTCACTTATTTTTAGGCAAAATATTTTAGGAGCTAGATAAACCACAAGCAGATATCAGGACTAAAAAATGTGGGTGCAACATCATAAACTTCTCAGGACATTGACATCATGCCTGAATTTGCCCCTAGAAATGTAAAATGGTTTGATGTTCCAAGTACCTGTGGAAGAAAATACCTAATGAATGATTCTGAGAAGACAAAGGACAAAAAGCATATTGCTGAAGGCTCAAACTGTGATAGGCAATGTTGGGAGTTTTTCCTGTAACTGATTGGATAGCTTCCACGTAGATTAAGTATATGCTAAGTTATTTACAGATAATTACATTGCTGTGCTGTTGCTAAAATATGAAGACACCATTGTCCCACAGGAGAAATTGTGACAGACACTGGCACATCAGCTAATGAATAGCTGTGGGATGACGGAAGTAAAAAAGCTACCACAAGACCCTGGTATTAGGAAACAGAATGTCTGTAGAGTAATCCACAGTCAGATAAAAATGTCACTTTCATTTTTCCCCTCCCTCCTGCTAATTACATATAGAACAGATGTTCAACATTTGGTAGATGTTGCTTGAAGGCAATTTTTTTTTTTCTGGAAATAGTCTCAAGGCCCCCTCCAATCTCTTTTTATTATAGGAAACTATGACCAAGAAATACTGAATAATAACCTTCAACCAAAAAAGTTTTCAAATATGAACGAATGGGCATCTGTTCTGTAGAAAATATGCATCACTAACAACAGAGGGAGACAGTTTTCATGTGGTTTTTGAAGCTATGGGGTGTTGTTTCTTCACATGACAGAGCAAAACAATGAGAGGAACACTCCCAGAATATACAGCTAGTATAAGAGAATCACAGAATTGAGTAGGCCACTAGATGAAAAGTAACCTGCTGGCAGCCTTTACTGTAGGATTGCTTAAAAATATCTTACACTTACTGCAAAATCAACAAACCTTTACTTTAGTAAAAACTCCCAGAAAGCAGAGAAGTTCAAATATCTTCTACTCTCTTAAACAGATACTATCCAAGCTTTGTCTTTGCTATCAAAGAAAACAAAACAAAACAAAAAAAACCAAACCAAAACAAAAACAAACCAACAACAAAAAACAAAAACAAAACAAAAACAAACAAAAACAACAACAAAAGAATTGAGAATATACTATAATACATGCATTAGCTACCTTACTGCAAGTCCTCAGGGAGGTCAGGCACTGCAGTTTTAAATGAGATAAACCAGCACTGAGAAATACTGACATCAGCTATATCAGAAAGAAGAGTCTGCAGACATACAACCTTCACTGTAATTTCACAGTGAGGTGACAATGGCCAGTTACCTTGTCACATTTCCACCCCTGTGGAAGAGGGGACACAGAATGGGTCACAATATGAGACAGGACAGGTTTTAAGCGCAACAGCCTGCACCCTGGTAGAACGAGGTCTAACACCTGTGAGAGTGGGAGAAACCAGACTGTTGCTTAATACCAAAGCAATTATCCAATATAAAAAGAGAGCTATGCCCAGGTTTTGAACTTTTTTTTTCCCCTTTCTGAGCTTTCCATCAACTATCTGAAATACAGTTGCTCCCACCGGTTGAAGACAGCACAGTTCAGCTTCTATTTCACTTTCATTAGTCAGAAAGATATATATACTAATATAGTTTTGTTCCTGCTATTTATTTACAGACTTTTAGCTAGTTCAAACAATACAAGATTAATTTCCAAGATACATTGAAAACTGGAAACGTATATCCTGCCTGAAATTCAATTTGTACATTTGAAGAATCTCTCTCCAAAAGTTATGAGCTAGGGCACATAACCCATTTATAGCTTCATGTATGTTCCACTTTCATTGCTCTGAAAATATGACTTGGTATGCAAATGCTCTATCTGTTCTGTCATCTTCTAACATGTCACTACTACTAAAGCATCAAACAATGTCACACACTACTAAAATAGAAAAAGTAGACAACCACCCTGTAAATGTCATTACCTCAAATACAGGGAAGAAATACTCATATGTACCCTGATTTAGTAGGCATGGAAGTGGAAAAATAAATAGGAACATAATCAGGGGTCTTTTCAAGTGGGTACTATACACTAGCCTGAGATTTACTTAGTGGCACCAATGAAAAGAATAATTAATTATAATTTAAAAATTAATGCTAATTAAATAATTATAATTAAAAGGGATCAATACTAGATCCAGTTTTATTCAATATCTTCATCAACAACCTGGATGAGGACACAGAGTGCACCCTCAGCAAGTCTGATGATGACAGAAAACTGGTAGGGGTGGCTGACACACCAGAAGGCTGTGCTGCTATCCAATGAGATTTGGACAGGCCAGAGAGCTGGGCGAAGGTAGACCTCATGAGGTTCAATAAGGACAAGTGTAGTGTCCTGTATCTGGGGAGGAATAACACCAGGCACCAGTACAGGTTATGGGTCATCCTGCTGGAAAGCAACACCATAGAGAAAGACCTCAGAGTCCTAGTGGAAAGGAAGTTATCCATGACAATGTGTCCTTGCAGCCAGAAAGGCCAATGGCATCCTGGGGTGCATTAAAAAAACCTGTGTCCAGCAGATGTAGGGAGGCTCACCTCCCCCTCTACTTTGCCCTTGTGAGACAACACCTGGAATAATGTGTCCAGTTTTGGGCTGCCCAACTTAAGAGAGACAGGGATCTACTAGAGAGTCCAGTGAAGAGCTGAGGATGGGAGACTTGGGACTTGAGCTTCTCCACTGTGAAGAAAGACTGAGAGAACTGTGGCTGTTTAGTCTTGAGAGAAGACTTAGAGGGTATCTTATTAATGTCTATACATATCTGAAATGTGGGTGTCAAACAGAAGGACCCAACGTCTTTTCTGTAGTGCCCAGTAATAGGACAAGGACTAAGGGGTATAAATTAGAGCATAGAAGGTTCCACCTCAACATGACAAGAAACTTCTTTATAGAGCACCAGAACAGACTCCCTAGAGAGGTTGTGGAGTCTCCTTCTCTGAAGATCTTCAAAATCTTCCTAGATGCATTTCTGTGTGGCCTGCCCTGGGTGATCCTGCTTTGGCAGGGGGGTTGGACTCAATGATTTCTAGAGGTCCCTTCCAACCCCTAAAATATGATGCATAAGCTTAAGAGATAAAGAATACTGTTGGATTTTGTTCATTTTCTTGGAATAAGGCACAATAATAGACTAGCTTAGTCTGAAGATTCTGCTGCCTTGAAATTCTTTCCAGCTATTACCCGCATGAAATTACACAAAACCTACAAGACAAATATACAGTCTACATTTGGCACAAAGAATTATGTCTGGCAGTGGTATTTCTTTTCTGCATTTGCACTGATTTATCCTAAACATCTCACTCAGCTTGTTCATCCAAAGTACTTAATTAGTCTTCATGTATCTGAACTGGTATTGTGCAGAATCAAGTACAAAATTTCCTCATAAATTTAGAAGTAATTGAGTGTTAAGATTTGGTAGCATGGAGGCTGCAGGGATGGTCTCTGTGAGAGGATGTCGGGGGCTGCCCTTTGCCACTCACAATCAGCTTCAAATGGGGGAAGTAACTGTCTGGGTGGAAGTTATTCTGTTAGCCAAGGCAAACCAATCACATTTAAGAATAAGCCATTGCATTGGCAGTATTTAAATATACACACAAAAGTAAGGATTTAAAGTAATGGGAGCAAAAAGGGATTCAAATCAACTCCTATCCAGAGCAAAGATTTCTTGATAAAAAGATTTGCAAAACTCAAAAGGATAACATCTGTATATATTTAAATAAAGTTACATAAGAAATAAAATAGCAACTTTCTCCCCTTCAGGAATGATGAAATAGTTCCCTTAAAGCTAAAACAAATTTGGCTGTGTTGTTCTGCCTTAATTACATCAGCAGAATGTAGATTCTTACTTGAATCAACTAACATTTTAAAAAGAAGAAATAATAAATTTTCCCTTAAAAAACAAGGAAGAAGTTGATGGTTGTTTGGGGTTATTTTTAAATAAGCTTTGTGGGTCAAGAAAAGCATATTGCTACCACTTTCTAATTCTTCGAATGTTACTATAGTTATATCTAGTTTTTTATGTTTCAAATAAGAGACATTTAGAAAATATTTTTCACCTTTTCCCAAATTCATCTATTTTTCAACATATTAGTTATTAAGTATTTCATTTATTAATGTAAAGCCTTGTTTCCAGGAGTATACCACTAAAACAGTTAAAGGACCTGGATTTTTTATTCGTGATGCTACTTCTAAATTTAATTCTTATAAACAACAATGCAATAAAAAATCCTTGTCTCTGCATATATAATATCTGAGATGAACCTGGTGCAGCTCTGTTAAAAATTTCCTGAGCTGTTTATATAGACACAGGTTTCACAATGTCTAGGTGGGTGCAATATGGAAGCCATCCCCCCATTAGTAGTGCAGAACATGTGCCGTGCCAAGTGGTGGGGAAAAGGTTATTGGCCACAAACCTGCTCTCCTTCCAACTGCCCCCAAACTGGCTGCATCTGATCCTTCCAAAGGTTGGCTTAATTTGTTTTCATCCAGTAGAGACTAAAGCACTAAAAAGTAAACACAGTGTGTATGGGATGTTTACACATAGACCATAAAACTGGACATCTGTGGACAGTGTGTAATGGTCACTGTATTGGATAAAGCAGAATAAGATCTTGGCTTCAGCACCTATCTCACCAACAGCCCACTCCAACATGGGTATGCCTCAAATATTTCAATAAATTTTATCCTTGACATGAGATTCCAATTCCGCCTTTTTTTTTTTATAGAAACTGCAATGTATATATGTGGGAAAAAATCACAAATTAAACCTTTCTAATGCTAACATGTTTTGTTAAAAATTGTAGTCTAGTTCTATTTCTGTCAGTACAATAAAGAATTAAAATTTGACTTTTTTCTTTAAAAGCTGTATTCAAACATAAGCTCTCCTACTGTTGGTTTCTTATTGTCTTGTACTTAATTAACAAGGTGTTTCCCTTACAAAATTAAAAAAAAAAAAAGCTATACATAAACAACTCAATTTCTTAAAGGAAAAAATGTATAAGAACAATTGAATAATTGCTTAAAAATATTGACTAGAAATAAAAAGAAACTATGGTGACAGACTAAAGTGGTTACTCCCTGTTCATGCAATGACAAAGCTTGATTCACTTTGTAAATTCAAGATAATTTCTCACACAAATAATATAGTTAAATGTTCCATTTTTCTTTCATTATAATCAAAAGGAACCATAATCAATTTGAGTAGATGATAAGTGACTCTGTTAAATCACATTTGTTTTTATCAGCTGATATTTTGGGGGATTTCTTGATCCTTACCATTCTTTTGCAGATAATAATATTTTTTAATTTGCACATCACTGTTAATGCTCACTAAAACAGATGAATCAATTCTGCCATGTTTCTCCAATGGTGGCACTTTATCCTTTTCCTACAAATACCAGTATTTTATACACTATCTGATCATGGGAGTGCTTGCCCAGACTAAATTTAGCTTGTATGGCACAGATAAGACTGGCTGTTAGGGTGGAAATGCAGGTGTGAGCAAAGGACACAAATGGAGAGCCCCAAATTGTCTGAGAGGCCATTTATCTAGTACTCAACAAGCTCAAGAACCATTTGATGAATCAAACTGTAACTGGGGAACTTCAGTGAGACTTCTGAAACAAAGGAGAAGTCAGCTTCAAAAGGAGCATGAAAGATGAACATTTTTAACAGTGGGAAGATATCTTGGAGCAGAAACTGGAGGAGTAATGCTGCACTACTCACAGACACTCCACAGAGCCAGATCAAGCAGCTTCCCCATGGGACACTGGCAGGAGCTGGCAGCCAGCCAAGGGAGGGATGGACCAAGGGCAGCATACAGGGAAAACCTCCCCATTGCACCTGTGGGAGGGCACTGGTGAGGAACAGAGAGCAGGAGCACCCACCTCCCCATAAGCTGGGGTGTGCAAGTCAGGGAAGGCACCCCCTCTGGAGGGTGGGGGTGCTGGTAGCCAACCCCACTGATGATGGAGGAAGGCAGGGGATGGTTAGAAATTTTTGGTGTTAGTTTCCAAGGTTGTTTAGAAATTTGTAATTGTTTTCATAGATTGCAAGTACCTCGCATTTTCATTTATTTGCTGTGTTGCTGAAACCAAGCCTGCATATATAATTTACTGGTTGCTGGTTAGTTACACATCATTGATAAATCAATAAACCATTTTGATCACTATTTGATTTAAACTGCATGAACTGAGTTATGTTTTATTGCAACAGCTGGTGTCTTCCTGTCAGTTTTAAACAATCAAGGAAATGCTGATGTTAGCTCTTCTTAAGCAGAACACAGATATTTAAAATCTGAAAAGGTCTTCCATACCTTCTGAAGACCTCATGAATTTTACTATAACAAGAATATTTACGTACTAGTAGTGTAGTTTTAACACTCATAACTAAAGAACAGAAGTATAACATATTAGATTAGATATATTATAATAAATTATATTATATATTATATATAATATTATATATAGATTTTATATATATAATAAATTAATATATTAATTCAATTTATAGTCCTACATCAGCTTCTAATCAGTGAAAGATCCTCAAAGGATCATTAATTTACAATAAATCCACATCATTGATGAGACATATTGCAAGTCATCAATGTTTGTTCTTTGAGGTTTTTGTGTCCAGTTTTGGTCACCACAGTACAAGAAGGACATTGAGCCTCCTGGATCTGTTCCTGTGTGACTTGGTCTAGATGATCCTGCTCTGGCAGGGGGGTTGGACTAGATGATCTTCTAGGTCCCTTCCAATCCCTAACATTCCGTGATTCATTGATTCTGAGGTGCTGGAGCGGGTGCAGAGAAGGGCAACGAAGCTGATGAAAGGGCTGGAAAGCATGCCCTATGAAGAGTGGCTGAGGGAACTGGGTTTGTTTAGTCTAGAGAAGAGAATACTGAGAGGAGACCTTATTACCCTCTACAACTACCTAAAAGGAGGTTGTAGCGAGGCTGGTGTTGGTCTCTTCTCTCAAATTAGTGATGATTGGATGAGGGGAAATGGCCTCAAGTTGCAACAGGGGAGGTTTAGATTGGATATTAGGAAGAAATTCTTCACTGAGAGGGTAGTTAGGCACTGGAACAGGCTGCCCAGGGAAGTGGTGGAGTCACCATTCCTGGAGGTGTTTAATGAAGATGCAGCACTTGAGGATATGGTGTAGTGGTTAGAGAAATGCTAGGTTGGACTTGATGACCCTGGAGGTCCTTTCTAACCATATTGATTGTGTGATTCTGTGAAGACTAAAAAGATTTCTGCAATTGCTCTGCTCTGGAGCACTGTCTCCTGGGAACTAGTAGAAACTCACTGCTGTAAAAAATGTATGAAGTGAGTTTTCCAAATATTTGGGAAGTGCATGCAGTCAATTGAATCCTACTTAGGTAAAGATCAGGGCAGAATGTCCTGCAACTGACAGAGTTTTTCCATTTCTAAAAACAATTTCAAGTTATGAAAAGAGAAAACTGCAGATTCAGAAATTCAATAACCTCCTCCATATGTCTGAACAGAAAAGAACTATAACCAGAAGGAAATTAAAATTCATAGTGTTTCCTGTCTTTACTTCAATATTTGCAACCATAAAAAGGCATTACAAAACAGGGTACAAATCTTTTCCTACAGGCTGCTTGTGACATCTACAAACCTTACATGAAACTATGCAAGATAAGCCAAAAGTAAGTTCAAGGCAGATGCTAATTTAAGCATGGCAGCCACATATTGCCAAATTGAGCCTTTTTGAGGCAGGTTCATTAAGGGCAAATAATGGAATGAATATGGGTCTATAAGAAACTGTAATAAAAGTGGTGTTGGAGACAGTGCTGTCAGCCAGGCTGGCATACATTACGCTAAACAGATAAGGTACAAAACCATGAAAAAATAATCGATTACTTTATAGCACAAAAGGACTTAGCTGTAGCCTTTTTACTACAGTGTCAAATAAGGAACAAATTTTAGTCAGGTCAGGGAGTTTTCCCTTCTCAACAAGAACAACTAGTGTACTTTTAGTCATCAGTGACAGAATAATACACAACCACCATTGCCTCCCTGGTCATGTTAGCAGAGTTTTCCATTTTGTAACATACCAGTAAAATCTTATTACCTATATTCCCAACCTTCATTCACATTTTAGAAATATGAGAACTATCCACAGGTAAATATACATTTACATTCTCATTAAAAAGGATGGATTTTAGAAAGTAGCCTCTAATTCAACTGCTTTCAGTCATACGTAGACACACAGATACCAGTCACAAACATATGCATTCATTACGAAGGTATATCTTAAAGAAAAATTACATGCAAATATTATTCAGTAATACTAAAGGTATTCTAACATTGTAACCAAAGCCATCTTTTAAGGTTCTTTATTGAAAAGAAATAAAAATAAACAACAGTGTGTTCAAAAAACTTTACTTGATCTAAGAATCATGCCAACATTCTAATTAAACAGATCTGAGGCTGCTAATAATATCTCATTAAAAAGATGCCATAAATTTGAGTCTTCTGTGGATTAAGATACAGTTGGATTATGTAAAATCACATTTTTCTGTCTGTTTGCCAAAGCTTTAGAAAAGATTTTGTAGCATTCACGAAGCAGGAAAACAAGTTTCTGTACTTGACATTAACAGATGTCATTGTTTTGTAACAGCACAAAAAGTTCAAGGTAAATGTTTCACAGTGATCATTTACTTGATAATAATGATAAAAAACTTACTACTTCTAAGAAGACTTAGTACCATTTTCAAATCACTCGATAGTATCAGAATCCTTGGGTTCTGCTCAGTTGTAATGGAAGTAATGAATTCTCTCAATTTCATCACTTGAGATTTCTGGAAGATCATTAACAAGTTTAAATTCAAATTAAAGAAAAATATTTCCTTTTAAGAAGTCTAAGTAAAGCAAAACACATGCATCCCTCTAGATTATTCAGTTGCATTTCATCTCATTCTGCCCTTATTCTGAAATTCTGGGGCCTAGGTCAGGTAGACTGTCTTGAGCTATGTTTGTATAAACATGGAATGCGGTTTTACTCATTACATAGCAAACAAAGCTACATCAATATGAATAATATTAGCATATACCTCAAAGTAATCCACAAAGTCTCAGCTGGGGAAAAATATTGGTTATTCATAAAAATTTCATGTGCTTTTAAAAATGCTCTGTTTGGAATGTACT
>VYZU01057898.1:9324-28013 GCA_013401355.1 Ceyx cyanopectus
CATCTCTGGAGACACTTAAGACCCGCCTGGATCTGTTCCTGAGAGACTTGGTCTAAGTGATCCTGCTCAGGCAGGGGGGTTGGACTAGATGATCTTCTAGGTCCCTTCCAGCCCCTAATTTCTGTGATTCTGTGATTCTGTGATTCTGTGATTTCTTGAGTTTTCTTGCTGTATTCCTGTTAAGATGGCCAGCTGCTCACCATCCTCTGCAGTGCTTACAGCATTAGACTCCTTCCAAGTGCTGTGAAAGTGAATTTGCTGGAAGATGCCAAACTGTGACATTCCTGATGAAGTTGCATGAGTTGCCTTCCCGTGACTCCACCTTTTCTGTTAAATAATAATGGAAGATTCTGTATTTGTTAGGCTTTTAAAAAATGTTTTCAGTAAACTAATGCACTGAATCCCATTGGTTGTAAATATTTTACCTATGTGAACCTTACTTACCTTTAGTAATCTCAGTATAAATGAAATACAGCAGAGTTTCACTTTCTGCTTGGTTATTTTATCTGGAAGCCTCAGGAACTGTGGTTAGATGAGGAGAGAGGCAACATCCCCACTTTTCTTCTCTTAGGCATGCCATGGCATAGTCTATTCCATCAGAGCAGTGGTGGACATATCAATATTAGGCAAGGTTCATCCCTTGTATCAAGTCTTCTGTATCTTTGAAGCATAGCCTGAACCTCTAAAACTTCTAATAGATTTTTTTTTTCTTTTTTTTTCCCCTATAACAAATTAGAAAACATTTCAGACAATATTCTGGAAAAAGCCTAAACCAGCATTTTTTTATTTTTTTTTTTGTTCTTGTATAAATATATTCTCTTTCTTGCTGGTATTATTTCAAATATCTACAATTGTATGTGAGGGTCTTCACAGTTCTTTTTTGCTTTGCACCTGCAATGCATTATAATCTTGTATTCATGGTGTTATAGTCTATTGCTATGGAAATGAGCATAATTCCACAATTACACTCACATCTTTAGATCCCTACTCTTCATCACAAAATATCAACGTCTGTATTTAGGAGAGAATCAGAAGAGCAACCATAAGAAGAACTTACTGGTCAAGATAAAGGCAGTTTAAGAAGTGAAGGGGGAAAAAAGACACACACTGACCCCTTTCCTGCTTGATTTCCTGAACCTGGGGAGCAAGATCTCTTGTAGCTGAAGAGTGTTCTTAAAAATCTGCCAGCTCCTTGTCTCTAAGGATTGTTTTCAAAGGTATCCTACTAACTAACTTATTGAAGAGCTGGAATTCAACTCATTTCAGTAGCTGAAAGTTCCCTCACCATAGAAGTGTATCTCTGAGGAAGAACACTATGGTAGTGTGTTTTATTTCAGCTGCAACAACCAGTGGTACCAGTCAGATATGGGCTTTATTAAGTTGTTTTCTACCCAGTTATAAAATGTGGTCAGCTTCTTTCTAACCCTTCAGTTTTTTTTCCTATGTTTAGTCACAGGGAGAGCTCTCTCTAGATATATATTAGTTTTTGACCCCAGTGCCACTGGCAAAGCTTCTGCTGATCCTCCTGCATTGCCTTGTATCTGTCATGAATACATTTCTCCTTTCACTAAAGCTGATATAAAGAAGCATATTTAGATGTCTTTGAGGATCATTTTCCAGTGCAGTACATTCTAGCAAATCTCTGTAGGTGCCTCTGAAACTTCAGTCTTAAGCCTTTGCTTTATTATTTTGTATTCCTTTATTCACTACCAGTTTGGAGATATTCTGCTATTCTTGGTTGAGACTTGTAAAATGAATATATTCAGCCATTTATAATTGTTTATGTGTATTTCCTTTCAAGATGCCAGTGATCAAAGAGAAGACATTTACATTGGAAACCACATACCTTGTTCAGAAAGCTTCAATGGCTACTGTATACATGGAAAATGTGAATTTATTTATTCCACTCAGAAGGCTTCCTGCAGGTAAGTCCTGCATGCCCCTAAATGTGCTTGAAATTGCTGCAAAGCTTAAATGAAACACTCTCTTGGTATCATTACAGCATGTATCAGGCTGCAGTTATCTGTGGAGAAGGAGATGCTTTCCTATGCCATGGGCAGCATCCAGCTGCCCCAGTCATGCAGGAGGAGAGAGGCTCAGTCTGTCAGCTAGTTCAGAAGCTGAATCCTTGTGAGGAATGTGGTCTCAGTGTTGTCTTATTTTCAGCTGCTAAAAAATATCTAAAAAAAAATAAATCCAAAAACACAAACAAAACAAAAAAACCACAAAAAAATTATCTTTACCTTATGTGGATTGTCTGGATGACTCTGCTTTCCCCTTTGACCTCTCAGTCTGTTCTTATACTATCTGTATGTTTTATTGCTCCTGTCATAAACTCTCTCTAGAGTATCAATATTTTATTTTTAACATTTATTGTCCTTTGTCATAATAATAAGCTTCACCTAAATATTATAAATTTACAAAAGATTCTTTAGCCTTTACATTTTGTCTACAGTATAATCCAGCAGCCCATTACACTCAGTATTAAGCCACTCAGTGCTTCTCAGGATATCTTAATGTTCCAGTTTTATTTCCAGATAATTCTATTCTTTACATTTTACCAACTGCATTCTGCATCTTTGTTTTCCTAAAAAAAAATAAAAAAATTAAAAAGTTGTTTATAGGAAAAAGCCTCTTCTTAATAACATGTAGTACTTTAGGAGGTTTCACTCCTGAACTTTTATCTTGCAAGCTTGTACTTTCAGACTAATGTGGTTTATGATGCTATAACTTTTTGCTTTGCTTTTCTCTGCAAACTTTAGCTGTAAATCCAGTAGATACTATCATATTTTCTCCCTTGATCTTTATTGATCGAGGATATTTAGGGTTTTTTTGCACTGCCAAGATTTAAGGGTTTCCAGACTGATCAGAGAGCAGGAAGTCCAGTATGGCTGTCAACTGAAGCATTTGAAATCTTCTATTATTCCTTTTCCCATCTGATAGCCTTTCTTGTTTATTTTCATCTTTTCAATAGGACTTATTTGGCTTTCTATTGTCTTTGGCCAGGACCATAAGAGCTCAACACAGCTTTGCTTCTCTTGGGAAACTGGGGGCATCCCCAGCATCACCATGCTGGGGATTAGGTAGCACTACTACAGCACAGTATTCTTTTGATCTAGAGCTGTGCTTAACACAATTTCTGATGGACTTTTCCTCAACATATTCAAAGTAGAAGTAGTCCAAGGAAAATACTCCTGGCTGAATTAACTGATTTTATTATTTCTCAGAGGTTTTTTCTGGGTGGCATTAATCATATAGTAATTTATTATTCAATTACTATTCAATCACTTAAATATTTATTATTACTCTGATAATTACTGATAGGCAATGTTTTGATTAATTTAATTAATGTACTCTCTGTTTAAATTCTCCTTTAGAATTACATTTATTATTACCACCTTCAATTATTTATTTAAACAGCCTGAATAGTATCTCAGCACTGGACCTAGAACAACTAACCTCACATGGTTCCAGTGAAGAATTTCTGGCTGTTGGTTCTTAATCCTAAGTAGCAGATCTCCTTTGAATTTTTCTTGGCTATTTAAATACTGGTAGTCTCATACTTTACATGAGTTTTCTACTGGAGGAGACTTATTAAGGAAAAAATTATTTATATCAGACAGCAATCCATTGTTGTAATCATGTACTTCAACCAAACAAAAAAATTCTCTCTTCTTCTGGCAAGGAAAATATAATGAATGCTAGGGGCAGATTGTTATTTTCAAATGCTCTGCATTCTCATACACATCTAGAATATCATTTAATTTAGTCCTCATTTCCTGGAAGTGATATATGCAAAGTATCAGATGACCTGCAGAACTGAAGCAAATACCTGCACAGAGTAAATTCTGACTTTTGCTTTCACTGGGGGCAATGAATCTCCTTGCTCATTGTGCAGCAGCCCTCCAAGACTGCCATCAGGCAGGTAGGAGGAAATTTTTGCATAATATTATGTTATGCATAATAAATAATGCATATTATTTTTTTAAATGTGTAACAGTTTAGCAGCCTCTGCACAGTTGGGATCTGGTCTGCCCTCCTAGTGCAGTGTGGTTCTGCCTTGCCCTTACTGCAGGATGTAGCATGGAGGCACAGTTCAACCCTTTGCAAAGAAATCTAAACTGCTTTACACTAGCCTAATTAATTGACCAATTAGCTTTTTTTGGTAAATCCTCTATTTCTGCTCCATCTTCTCTTCACTCACCTTTAACATATTGATAGACATTGATGAGGTCCCCCCTCAGTCTTCTCTTCTCCAGGCTAAAGAGCCCCAGCTCTCTCAGCCTCTCCTCAGCAGGGAGATCTCCACTCCCCTAATCATCTTGGTGCCCTGCACTGGACTCTCTCCAGTAAATCTCTGTCTTTCCTGAACTGGGGTGCCCAAAACTGGACACAGTACTCGAGGTGGGGTCTCACCAGTGCAGAGCAGAGGGGGAGGAGAACCTCCCTTGCCCTGCTGGCCACACTTCTCCTAATGCAGCCCAGGATCCATTGGCCTGCTTGGCCTCAAGGGTGCATTGTTGGCTCATGGCCATCCCCCTGTCCACCAGGAACCCCAGGGCTCTTTCTCAGGAATCCCCATTTTCTGCTTGTGTGCTAATCCATGGTTCTTTGGATTCACTTCCCAGGTGTTACTGATCTTACTTACAGTTACATGGGGGTTTTTCTTTAAGATCTGTGCTCTTACTGGAGCTTGTTTCATACCTTAACCAAAACTCCTTACACAGCAGCTCATGGCTGCTGAAAGTAGAGTCACAAGATTATGAACATTTAAACCGCAACTGTTATCCCTGCATACAAAAGGGGATTAGGAATGGCATTAGCAGTTGTAGGAAGGTCTGTGGAGTAATTATTTCATTCCTCCAAACAGAATTAATTCCCACCCTAGCACAAAGCTTTTGGATGGATGAGACCAATTTTGTGTTGCATTCAGGCTTTATCTGATCCAGTTTACGAACTACGTGTATTTCTTCTCCAGCTTTCTACTATAGAGTTGGAGGTCAATTGTATGATTCAGTTTCTCTTAATGATGCATTCATATCTGTCAGTTCTAAAGGACAGTTGTATAAGGAACTTGCTGAGGGATGTAAGTGGTGGCCTTTGATTCTACAGACTTCAGTTCAAGGCTTTTCCCTTTCCTTCTGCTTCTGCCTCTCTTGCCTTGTGACATTAATCCAGATAATTTTCTGATAAAATAATCTCACATCACTCATCAGGAGCAACCTCTGCTGAGTTTATCATTAAACTAGCTCTTTTGTTCAGGCAAGTTACTATTTAGAGCAACCTCTTCTATCTTCAGACATTTCTCCCTCACCTCTTTCTACCTCTGTCTACCTCTTTCACATAATTGTTTTATTCTTCCTGATTATTGCTTCAGTTTAATAAAAAAACCCACATATTTCTTTGACCAAATGGGGGCCTTCACCACACTGGTGTGTTTTCACTGGGAACCAGAGCATATCCAAAGCAGGGAAATCCAAACCATTCTCCAACCCAAGCATTAGTTACCATACCTCTGCCTTCTCACCAGCCCTTTCTCAGCTGGAATCACCTTGGATTACTTACTTCATCTGCAAAATCACTGGGCTGCTATCCAATTATAGACTCTATTAAACATTTCTTTTCTTTTTCAGGTGTGAATCAGGATACACTGGACAGCACTGTGAAAAGACAGACTTTAGTATTCTTTATGTTGTCCCGAGTAGACAAAAGCTTACTCATGTCCTTATTGCAGCAATAATTGGAGCTGTACAGATTGCCATTATAGTTGCAATTGTCATGTGCATAACAAGGTAGGTAAAGCCAAAAAGAGTGAAAAAATACACATTGTGCTATATACTTTTTCTGTATCTAAATACTTGACCCCCAAATTTTTATGTTCTTTAACATAAATGCTAAAATACCCCCACAAAAATTATCTAGTAAGTGAAACAGAAGGATTAGGTAACATCCTATCACCATTATGGATTTTTGGGTCACAAACTACACATCTGTCTAAATTCACACACCACCAGTAACCACTCTGAATCCCCAGACCAAATACCTTCTTCCCTCTCTCTCATAATGTTCAACGTAGCAGGTATACCCATATCTAACACCTCCTACATGTGTAGAAGACTTAATTTTTCATATTTAAATATGAAATATGGATAAAGTACAGCCAAAGCCATTTTTCATCATGGTTACTGGGGTTTTTTTCTGGATCAAGGCTGAAGAATGTAGCATCTTGGTGGTTTTGGTCTCAAGATGAAGAGCTGGGGTCCTACAGACATCCTAGGTGACAAATCAGGTACCAAACAGCAGGAGCAGCCCCCCACCAGTTAACACAGCTCATAGACTCCTTGCTATTGTTAGGTACAGAAAAGTCATTGCTAGGCTAGAATTTATGAAGCATATATAAAATCAGCCTTCCTTTTTCTTCTCTCTTGTTTTTTTTTGTTGTCTTTTTTTTACAGAAAATGTCCCAAAAATAATAGAGGACGTCGGCAGAAGCAAAACCTAGGCCATTTTACTTCAGATACATCATCCAGAATGGTTTAACTTAGTGATTTTTATACCTACATTGACCATGTGATGTACATTTTTATTATATCTTTTTTTAAAGAATGGAAATATTTATTTCAGAGGCCTTATTTTTGAACATTTTTAGTGTAACAATGTTGGTCTGTATTCTGAAAGCATCAGCTCTAACAGCTATGGACTGTTTTAGTATCTTTACTTTTATGTTTTTGAATATGGTACTTCCTTTTCTGTATCTGTATCACATGGTTATATAATAGAATTGTGCTTTATCCATGGAATGTAATATTTTTGGGAACACAGATTTATCCCACCAATGGTTGTAGATTTAAAAAAAAACAAAAGAAAACAAGCCAACAAAAAATGTCCACATTACCTAGCAAACAAGGCATGAACTAAAGGTAAAAAATGTTTACAGCTTACTTTTCTTATGAGAAACTAGAAAACACTGTGTTTAAATACCGTAGATATTTAAATGTTTTTTGGAAGTTAGTAACTGATTTTTTAGACACTGCCTATCGCATGACCTGTGAAGCTGTGTGCTGTGTGTAGATGTAACATATTTATAAAACCTGTGGGCTGGGTATAAGCACTGCCATCTTCATAAATAATCCAACCATTTATTTTTAAAGAGGAAAACTATAAATTTCGTAATTTGGGAAGTTACCTGGTAGAGCAGATGGCACAGGTCCAAAAGAAGTAGGTCTTAGGAGATTTAGATATTGTAAAAATTGGTGGTGAATAACTGAACACAAATAATTGGGGGAAAAAAAAAGCCTACTTTATCACCGTTAAAGCTGTTTTAATACTTCTTAAACTTTTTTAAAGAACATACATGTTTTAACACCTACAATACGGATTGTATAGTGTTTGTGATTAAAATAAAATAAAAAAAAATAATAAAAGTGAATGAACTACTAGTGCTCTTGTATAGAGTATTTTCAAGAGCTAAAGAAGTCCATCCAAATTAGTCTGCTGGTCATAGTTATATTAATAGACTGTTAGTTGTCGTTTGAAAGATCCCGAGATATTTGTGAATAGGATGTGTTCAGCTGTTTTAACATGTAGTTTAGGCTTTCAAAATTTTGCATGTAGGATTTAATAATTTGTTCAATAATAATTTAAAAAAAAAAAAAAAAGTTTCAACATTTTGAACTGGAAAAGCATGCCACAATACAACGTTTTCACTATATTGCCTCTGGTTTAGTGTGTTTATTTGTTACCCCATGGGGTAATTGCAGCAAGCTGAATACCTGAAGTTGTTTTGCTGGAAAAAAACCAACCATGTTAACTTTCCTGAATGCTCTTTGAATTCTCTTGGAGAAATGCACTCCAGTAACACGAAAAGTAGATGGTTAAAAATATGCAAGTTTGCTTTCCTGCTTAATTAGTAAGTTACTTAACTTCCCTGGATTAACACTAATAACTTCGTCAGTACAGAAGCGTGACCCTTTAAACATATGTTCCTTTGCAGACATTGCTTCCTAATTTTAGGGGTTTCATGTTGCTGAAAGTATGCAAACAATCATGTGTGGATATTTTGTAGTCAGAAGCATTTGACCAAGCTCCAGGAGCGGGTCTTTCACGCCCCACTTTGAGCCTTGCTGGAGCCAGCTGTCGCCCTGGCTCCCCGCAGCAGCTTCAGAATCGTTTTGGCAGGATCACCTCGACTTCGGCTCCCGCCGAGCCGGCCAAAGGCAGGCAAGATGGATCGCCGCGAAACCACCCCGGAGCCTGACAGACCCCACCAGAACCGTCTCTCCGGCCTCAGCGGGGAGGAAGAAGAGCAAGACGCAGCCTACACGATCGTGACGGTGCTGGACAAAGTGGCCAACATCGTCGACAGCGTGCAGGCGAGCCAGAAGAGGATAGAGGAGAGGCACAGGGAGATGGAAAACGCCATCAAGACCATCCAGATTGACATCTTGAAGCTCGCTCAGTCCCACGGCAACATGGGCTACGCGGTGAACAAGCTGCTGGCGAAAACCCGCAAGGTCAGCTCCACGGTGAAGGAGGTGCGGGCGCGCGTGGAGAGGCAGAGCAGCAGCGTGCGCAAGGTGGAAGCCAAGCAGCAGGAGATGCTGAGGAAAAACAAATTCCGGGTCGTCATCTACCAGGTAACCCTGAGCCTAATTTCTTGTTGTGCTACCTCCCTGATGGGCATTGCTTATTATTTTATGCTGTCTTTAACATTGACTTGTGCTCCTCGGTGCCTTTCAGCATGAACCTACTGGTGGCAGCACGCACGGTCTATTCTTAGCGTTGGTAGGTTTCTGAGCCAGTCACCTAAGATTAACTGCAGATCAGCAAGGACTATTTGTTGCCTCTTTGAAAGGTAATATGAGGCAGGCTCTGTAAATCTTGTCATACAAAACATGCCTGACATTCATCCTTGTTATTTATTTTTTTTTTCACCTTATTGGGTAGAAGTCCAAATAGCAAAAGGGTTTGCCTGCTCCCTGGAACACAGATTTTCTTCTAATGCTAATTTCAAAATATGTGTTTGATTTGCTTTGCAGCATTACCCAGGCTTTCATACTGCTGATGAATTGGGGCTTTTTTTCATTGTCTCAGTCTATAGCAGTATATGCACAAAGTAAAGCTCAGAACCACAAGCCCTTCAGGAGAAAGTAGTACATTGCATGCTCTACTTTGGAAGTGATTTAATCCAGCACTTTTATTCCAATCCTATTGGGCAAGAAATCATGCATTTCATTCATTGACCTCATTGGTCACTGTTCTTAGAAATTGCTGTGTTTGAACAGAAGGTTCACAAAAGTGACTGATTTCACCTATTTCCATACAAGGAGGCAGTGCAGGCAGTTCATGGGGTCTATCACTCACTAGCAAGTGCTGTGGAACCCATTTAATGGCCTGGTCCTGCCATTTGCTGAAACTTCCCTGTTCCCCAAGTCAAAAGAAAGTGTTTAATCTTTTGCCAGAAGCGCAGTTGCTCCTCCATACCAGAGAGTCTCCAAAGCTTCTTTCAAATGAGTCATATTCATCATTATGCATCCTTGAAATTACCAGCCCTCGTAAGACAATGAGCCTCCATCACCCAGCCTGACACCCTGCTCTTGCATCTGTTTGTACAGAAATAACATTACTTGCAATGAATGGAGCTGTGCTTTTCACTGAGTATATCTGTATGCAGCTGACAAATTCTTATCCATAATCTATCTTTCTTAACTAAGTCATTTTCTACTTCTGGGGAAAAAAAATAGCTGAAAAACAAACCAGAAAGGTAAAAGCTGAAGATGGGAACTGTTACCTCTTATAATGTTATGTTAGTATCACATACAGCCTCCCAGATTTTCTGACTGAATCACTTACTGTGGATTTTCAGGAGAAAGAACAGGCACTATTTGGCTTGTTGCTACAATTATTGTAAGCTGTACCATCATGATGGAAAAGCAAACAGGCACTTTTGCTTTTTTTTTCCTTGCAAATAATTTCCCAGCTAAAGGTAATAAATGTCTCTGACTCCCCTGGTTAATGACATAATGCCATTTCATTGATTTGCCCTAACCATAATAATCGCAGCAGAATCAATGCTTTTAAAACATTTGTTCTTACAACAGTATTGAGTACATAATGTAAAGTTTTCTCATATCAAGACATGAGCTTTTGCTTATTTAAAAATGTCATAAAATATGGTGAAAGTAGATTTGCAGCTATAAAGAGCTATTTTTTTCAGATCCTTCATACAAAAGGTGTCTCTCACAATACACACTTTCTTTAACAATCACCTTCAGTTGGAGTTTCAGAACTCTGTGGGGTTTTTTGCACAAGAATGGGCTGAACCCCGTTTGGAATGTTTAATTCTTGGGCAGTGCTTTTCAGGAAGGGAACCTGTCTTTTTAGCTTCCACTTCTTACAGTAATTAAGAACTGCCAGCCTTTTTTAAGGTAGATTGAAGAAGGTTCTCCCTCAGCAGCAGATATGCTGAGCCTTCTTGTCTCTGACAGCTAACACTTTTCTGGAAGATCATAACTGCTTTGCTCCACAAAAACTGGAACATGCTAGCCAAAGAGTGTGCTGAAGCTTTAAGGTACAGGTACACGTGTGAAAGTCTCACACAAGAGCAGTGATTTTTTTTGACACTGTTGATATACACCAGAGTGGGCACACTGCAGCTGTGCCAAGACCTGAATGACTGAAGTTTGGCTGAGTGGGAGTCTGTAAATAGCTACAGAATCAGCGTACTCCCTTCACTATATTTTACAAATGGATGTACCCGAGTTGTTTACTTGGTGGTTGTGAGTGACAGCTCATCTGTAGCAAGATTTTTTTCTGATGAGCCATTTGGGACGTTGTGATGGAGCCAATGACCTGTGTGTAGCCAGCAATGAATGCCTACGTGGGTGAGCACACATGGGTTTTAGTTTTAACTTCTGCCAGAACATCAGCATATAAGGAAAAGGGAAACACCAATTAAATCCTAAAGATTTTCTTTCAAGTGGATAGCTTTGATCTTATCACTGATAGAAAGAGTAGGCAAGTTGAAAAGGATCATCAGCTGGAGGATATTGTCCCAAGAGACCTCAGTCATGATGAAAAGAGTTGGCAATATCCTTGCATTAAAAAGAGACAAAGTGATCATCCACGAGCATAATGATTAGGAAAATTGAGAGCATTCATTTTTCAAAGGCCATGTGGTTGAGGAAGAAATTTGGTAGCAGGCAGCTGTCCTCCCCAAGCTGATGTCATGATTAAAAATGCTGGGTTACTTCAGTGTCTAGTGAGGTCTTTGACCCCAGAGTGCTGTGTGCCCTAAGGGTGTAGTGGGGAATGTGAAGTACATTACAGACTGTGCAGGTCACTGTTCTTTTCTGTTCAGGTTAGTCTGAATAACAAGTTGTGAGAGCTATCATTTTTTCTGAAGTCAAAGAGCATCTAACAATTTAACTCATTCTGGCTAAATTAGTCAGAAATTAAAGGGATTCTTTATTTATTTTATTTAAATGCAGAAATAACTTGATTTGCTTTTCTGCTTCTGCTGCAAGTCCCTCTTTGTGAGCATCACCAGAAAGTCCATGTTACAATTACTGGGCTCCTTTTTATTATTACTTAAAGAATCATAAATGAGTAACAACTTCATATAGAGGGATGCATGCATTTTTTTCTCTCAATCCTGTCTGTCATTTGAAATTAGTGGACAGTCACAGTGGCCATGTCAGAACCCAGGTAAGGTTATGTCTTGACTGACCTACACAGACATGTTGCAGCTTGCTTGCTCTGCTATTGCTCCACCACTCACATGGGGTAGAGGATAGCAGGAGCAGTCTTGCTTATGCTGCTCATATTATGCATAAATAACTTTAAATGTGTTTTTTTTCTGAAACATAATGGCTTGGCCAGTAAAAATAGTGAGATCAAGATGGAGACAATTATTTGAAAATCTGAAGTGGAAGCACGTCCTTGCAAAGCAGCAGGAAAAACCAGGGTGTGTCAAGCTCAAGAGATAGGGTTACAACCACTGGCTCTGAAATCCCTGATACATGAACCTGCTGTCCACTGACAGGGAGTTTTAATTACAGCTCTTCTGAGAAAAAAATCTGAGAGTAACCATGACATGAAAGGCAGCAAATATAACACTCCTGTAAAAAAAAAAAAAAAGACAAAGAAAACCATCTGAACTATTGCCATTCATCTGGTATCATTTGGGCATAAGAATGACAGGATCAGAAGGGGTTCTGTGGGACAGAACTGTTAGTACCCCTCATCCAAGAGGAGATTGTGCTAGATAATATTTTATTATTTTTCTGTTTTGCAGAAACATGAGAGGTCTTATCCTTTCCTCTATTTATGTACCTATTATTCTACTTCATAACAAATAATCTGGAAAAACAGTAGATGATAGTGGACTGTGTTGAAATGGGAAGGAGGCCTTGTGATAGGAACCTAAAAGGGTTTGCTTCTAAGATTTCCTGTCCATGTAATAGTTTCATTCAAGATCTTGGCACAAAAAAAGGTGTGGCTACTAATAAAATATGCTCAAAATGAGGAGCTGTCAGCCCAGAGAAATAAATATAGACAAGTAATCCAATATTCTTCAGAGATAGAACAATGATAATCTAAGTGTACATGGTGTCAAGTCCTCAACTTAGCAGAAGTCCTCAGTCGTAGAAGAGGAGTCTTAGTCCTGGAAATGTGAGGGTCTGGACAAAACTTTGTGATAGAACACATGGGGAGAGAAGTAAACCTAAATTGATATTAAAGGCTGTCTGAAAACTTTATGAAAAATAAAAACAAAGATGGTGTTAAGTTCACTGCCTGTGATAGCAATAGCAGGGCATAGGCCTCAGCCATGAAGGCCTCAGCAGCCCAGTGATACAGGGTCTTTGTTGCAATATTGTAGTATAAATTTATAAATATTTTTACAGCTGGGACAGGTAATTGCCCTCACTGAGGTTACAGAGAGTAAAATAAACCCAACAATTGTGTCAGAGAGTGCAACAAGAGCAGTCTGCAGCATCCAGCCTGGTTCCAAGTGCTGAGCTGGCCCCATGCTGTGCAGCTGGCTGCTGGTGGAGTGGCAGAGCCAGTGCTGAAGTACTGCAGGCAGACAAGATGATCAGAAATTTCCTGTGATTTTTAGGAAAAAAAAATAAAATCAACCACTTTCAAACAGCTAAAGGAAAGCAATAATTCTAGAGGCACGCTTGAAAGGAAAGGGGAGAAAGGGAAATAAAATTTAAAAGCAACTATTAGGTCATTTCTGAATACCTAAAATGAAATAGGTTGCATATTTCATAGGTCTGTATTCATGGCAGGCTGTAAACCTGATGCTACACCTGTAAGTTATAAGCTTGACACTGCACCATTCAGTCTGGTGTGACTACAGTCCCCAGACCTGTTCCTTTGTGGTGATCCTCACACAGGACAGGCAGTCATCTTCTCAGGGCTGCCACTGATTTTTCTCCACTTATTAACATTGAGTAGTGGAAAAAAGGGATCTGAATTTGCATTTTCACTGGACTCAGTTGTTGTTCAGGGCTGTGCTTTTGTTTGTCTGCAAGATTCACATAGGGAAATGAGTGGGGCAGACTGTTCTGGCCAGGATTGTTTCTCATTGTGTAAAAATAATTCTAAATACAAGCAACAGCACTTGGCCATAAAGTCTTACGTGCTGAAGTGTTATTCTCTGTCTCCTTTACTTGGTAAAATCCCTGAGGTGCCCTCTTAAAATAATCCTATTTTTCTCTCATCTCAGAAGCTTTCTGGCCTGATGGCAGAGATTTTGAAATGGTATATTTGCAGAAAAAAAAAATAAATGAAGGGATCACTTGAGATTTATAAAGCTTTCACTCTTAGCTGTTAGAATACGAGCAAGAGGAGTGAATGATTTGTAATTGGTTATTCATCAGTGGTTTTGTATTGGTTTAGAGAGCAATTTCAAGAAGATGTTTTAGTGATTTACCTCAGCTGCCAGTTTGAATAACAAATCATTCATTTAACATGCAAATTTCCAGGATTTTTTTAGTTGTGGTGAAGCACTTCCCTGCCCTTACTGCTGCCTGTCATTTGCATCACCAGTTGTCATAGACACAGCAGCAGCACCAGACCAGACTCTGGGTGGCCTTTGACCATTCTGCTGCTACATGCTCTGCTTTAGAATTATCAGGTGATCACCAGTCCCATCTGTGCCCATGTTAATCATGACCTGCACCTTCCCTGTCACATAGGCTGAAAGATCATTTGCCTTGACCTTTTTCCCCGTACAACACAATGACTGCAAGTTAAGGAGTTTCATCTGTCTCTCCTCCCATCTTTTGCTTTGACCAGTTTCTTTAGGAGCATTTTGAGTCTTGATTTTATATATATATATATGATTTTTTATATGGATACAATTTCATTATTTATTTAATCAATCTGTTTTTCTCTGCTATCATTCCTTTGTATTTTAGAAAGGCTTGTTATGCTGAAGTTTTAGATAATAGTTGAAAACTAATAACAGTTGTCTTTATTAGAGCTTGTTGGAGTTACACTTCAAAGGTATTTAGAAAGAAAATGCAAAACTGTTTTCCAGCAGTACTAGCATATATTTACATTTAAGGCAATGTATTACCTTTTTTTCTCCTTGCTGACTCTAGAAGCCCAGTCTGGACTTTGAAACACAAACCCAGAGCAGATTAGCCACATTTCAGATTATTTACTGGTTGTTTTAAGGTTTCAGGCTTTGTGCTTGGCCCAGTTTAAGGAGCAGATGTGTTAGCCTTCCTTCACCTTGTTATGTCCTATGGAATAAAAATCCTTCTGCTGTGATCCTTTCCTTGAGTTCAGGAGATGCCAACACTGATGGGTCAGTGCCCTCAGGCATAGGTGCAGCATAGCCCAAACTTAGGGAAAAAGATTAAAATTTTGCAGAGCAAAAGGCATGTGTCCCTTTGCAATATTTCTAATTGTGAATTAAATTAAAATGGGAACAGGGAGAAATAGGCCAATGATGGATCAGGTTTTCTGTGGAACTCAGAAACATCTGAGTTTCAATACTCACTGTCCCCAGAGCCATCCATTCAGATCAATCTCAAGCTGGCTTCCTTCATAAAAGTTTAGGTTTACTCCTCTGTTGATGTTGTGTTCAGTCATGTCCATAAACACATTTCTCTAAGCCTAAAAAAAAAAACTAAGAAAAAATGAAAGTTCAGGTTTCTTAGCAAATTTACTGTGCCAGGGACATCACCAGCCACTCCTGAACTGTACTCTCTACTCCACTAATATCTAGTGCAGCTCTCGTGTCTGTGTCTCATCTACAAGGCCTTAATCTCACATAACTGCTTCTAAATCTTAATTTTAACACATGTATGAAAGTTACAGCACTCTCTTCTTCAGCTAATACACTATAAAGCTAAAGACAATAAAAATACAGCAAACAATTGGCAATAAGTGCATAAAAATGTGTTGTTCTTCCAAAGGAAGACAGCTTAAATAATGCAGAGAGAAAATAGTCTCTCTGCCTTCTCTCTTTTTAAAAAGTAATCTCCATATGAACAGCAGACCCTGTTTGCCAGACTGAGTTCATTTCACCATGTCCTGAAATAGCAGGATAGTCATTCTGGAAACAGTTTTGTTACCGTTTCAGCTGAAGGATTGGGCTATAATTTACAAACTTTGAGAGATTATTATCCAGCTGTGTTTTAGTTCATTTTCAGAAAAGAAGGGATTATGTTTCTATATAGAAGTCTTTATATAATTAATGTTAATTTGCACATGTTCGTGAAGATGATTATTAGCAAAGCATTGTAGTTTTGTTCCTGCTGATTTTGACAAATGAGTTGAATAACATTCTACTGTAATCAATGCAACATAATTTGTCCCTATTTTTTCTAAGCATTAACAATTCGTTTACTAGAGTGTTTTTAATGAAGCCAAGGCCTTGTGGCAGACTAAAGTGATAAATAAAGTGATAGATAAAGTGGGCTTTATCTGCCAAACAGCTAAATGCATTTTATTTTACTTATTGCCAGTACTCTGTAAAATAACATTAAACAGAAGTTGCTACTCGTGGGCTACTGTGAAAAATGATAGATACCTTTTGGGCTGAAAATCAATGCACAGCAAAATGTTCAATAACCTGACCTCTTCTTTACAGGTTCACAACTTTTAATATCTTTCCTGTTGTCTGCATTAAGATTCTAATACTAAGGGCAGAGCCCACACACTACCCTGCCTCAGAAGTCAGCTGAACTAGTTAGTACTAATGGGATAACTAATGGGTAGCAACAGCAATGTTTGCTAAAGTTTCAATTAGTGAAAATATGTAGTTTTCTTGGTGACAGTAAAAGCCTGAAGCTACTGCTATCACTTGTACAGGACACACAAGAACAGGCAATTTTTTCTCTACAGGGTGTCTCCATTGATTGGTGCAGAATAGTGGATCTAGGTCCAGAAGCACATCAATCTCCCAGCCAAACAACTAGAGAACTATGCTCTGAAAACCACTAGAGGCCAGCACACATAGCACCATGGCATTCATTAGCTTCAGGTAGAACCACACTGAAAAGAAGCCTTTCATCAGGTTTAATATATTTACAGAACTTTGCAAAGGTTTCATCTGCTGTTTGTATTCCATATAGATCACATACAATGGTATTAGCCTTCCTTACTTTGTTACAATATGGTGTTTTAGTATTAATTAATTACAAGCCTACAAATAAAAGGGTTGATTACCATCCTTTTAGAACACCCTTGCTGGAAGATGTCTTTGTGCTTTCATTCACAGGAGGAAACTGAGTGTCCTTCATCTCTCTCTGTTATCAAAGAGAGGACAGCAGGTGAGACTCTAGAAGATGACTTCTTCCCACCTGATGATCTGTCTTCTGATGAAGAATATTATATTGAGGAAAGCAAAGCAACCCAGTTCAAGAAATCAGGCATGAGGCGCATAGATGATATCAAAAAGGCATTTTCAAGGGAAAGCATGCAAAAAACAAGACAAAATTTTGGAAAGAAGGTAGACAGGCTTCGAACTAGAGTAGTGACCCCCGAGAGGAGAGAGAGGATCAGGCAGTCAGGAGAGAGACTGAAACAATCTGGGATAAGGATCAAGAAAAGCATTTCACAAGCTGCCCCAACGAAGGAGATGTTCAAGATCTATAAAAAGAATAAAGAACGAACAGGAGCTGAAGGTGAGGAGGGAAGCCAGGAAGCTGGAGTGCATATCACCTCTGAGCTCACAGCTGCAGAACCCCTCACCGAAGAGATCTCTTACACAGAAGTGATCACTAAGGTAAAGAAAGACAAGAATAGTGCACCAAAAGGTGCTTCCCAGCCAACTGGAAAAGGAGTGACAATTCCAGAAGTTGCTCTTAAGCAGGAAGGCAAAGAAGGAGGAGGAGGTGCTGATGATGTCCCTTTGCTAGACTTAAAGCAATCAGCATAAGGAATCCTTTAGCAAACACAGCATACTCTCCTTACTGAGAGATAACACAGTATGTATTCACTCAGCTTTTGAAACAAATATGTGTGAAATTGTCTCCTATCACAAAAATTGTTGGTGGTGTGCTGTCATTTATACGGGTGTCTGTAGTGTTGTCTTCCTGATAAAAGCCAAGCCATGCAAACTGAATGAAGGGGCTCCCCTCTGTCTTGCACTGTGCCCATAGCCATCACTGACCCCAGTGAAACTTGAACTCAAAGGGAGATGGAATCTGCTGTATTTTCCAGATTGATTTAGCACTGACTTTACAGCCTAATCACCCTCTTTAGTTTTATTCAAAACAGGATTCCAATTATTTTCGTTATCTTGCACCAACTCCCTCCGATCAGAAAAATAATCACAAAGCTATTACTCCATATGGGCAAAAGGAAGAGCTATAGAAAATGTCCTTTTAGCTACACAAATGTTTTTTCAGAGGCCCTCGTTGAAACACCAGGAGGAGGAAATTCCTGCTTTATCCAGGGTGTGACAAAGTGTGGCAGGAATAATAGGGGTTTGGAGTGAATTGCATTTCACTATGAAGATTGGCCTCTGAAATGACTAAAAATTATTTCCAGAGTTCTGGAAGAGGAAGGTTTGATATACGTAAGCAATGCACTTTCTGCACTTATGGAGTAAGACTAAAAAAAATGGAAGACACTTTAAATATGGAATAGCAGGAAGAAAAGAGAATGAGGTATTGTATTCATGTTATGTATGGGAAGAGGTGATTGTGTGAAAGGTGAGGATATAAAGCAGTAAAAGAGGAAAAAGATTAATGCATGGATTCTGGATAAATAAATTTAAAAAATAGAATATTGTAACCGAAGTTTCCTCAAGACCTTTTAAAGAATTCTCTCTATCCAGAGGATTGTAGGGTTCATGAACGCAGCTGACCAGCCAAGGGAACTGTTTTGTTTTCCATTCTCTGTGCTTTTTCTGAGCTTCACCACAATTAAAACCTGCTCTGTAAAGCCACTGAAGTCCAGGGTCAATCCATAAGCCAATTCTGTGTTTCCTATCATCATTATCAACCAAGCCACAGCCTCAGGGATTATGAGACAGACACCCTTTGGAGGATGGAATGCTGTTTATTTGCAACACTCAGGAGCCAGTGCCCTGCCATCAGATACGTTTGTACACGGCTGCCACGCTGACCTGGGCTGCAGGACTGTATTGCTCTTCTCATTCTTAAACAGAGTTGCCTTCAAAGCCCTGATCTAAAGCAATGTCAGTCATCACTACCTGT
>VYZU01057912.1:6321-22434 GCA_013401355.1 Ceyx cyanopectus
GCACCATTCATTTTTGGAGAAAAGGATTTTAATTTCCCTGTGCCAAGAGCAATCAGTTCAGTGAGGTGGAAATTCAAATGTTAATAACCATGTATAACTTTCTAAGATGCACACTAATGTGTCAGTATTTGAAGTCCTCACTAACGTACTTTTGTCTGTTTGTGCTTATATAGGACAAATCTCAAGTAATACATGAGGTATTGTACAGAAAACCAATATTTTAGATATCCTTAGCAGAAGAGAAGGGAAGAAAAAGTCAGTGTAATGACATAATAATATTTAATAGGCATCAAATATGTTGCAAACTGACATGCAATAATCCAGGTTGCTCATGGAAGTCACCTTTCCTTGTTAGGATTTGAAGGTCCAGTGAACTCAAGGGATTGTAACCCCACCCTAGGGAACAGGGAGAATGGGAAAGAGAAAACCTCTGGCTCTGCTGCAGCTGACAGAGATCCTTCTCAACACAAGCTATTAAGGGTTTTATTTGCAGTGTGCACTGTATCTAGCTCATAGCTAGCTGGTATGCTAAAAAACATGAAGAGTAAGTGTATTCAGCAAGTTATATAAATATGAGGATGAATCAAAGACAGTAATTTAAAATACTACATACCTTTATTATAATATTCACAATCATATGCTAAAAGAAAACGAAAACAAGCACATTATTATTACAACATAACAACAGAATCTTTGCATAACTGCATCCTAAAAATGTAAAATGCACTTTTAGCAGAGGATATTCCACTTCCCATAGTGTATTTCAGTCAGAGACTTTATTTTCTTGGGCTTTTATTCAGTGACATGCAGCTGTATTTAACCAAATGTGCCAGGACCAAAGACCTGAAACATGAATTGTTCTACAGCAGATAACCCTTCTCACTGACAATGAAAACTAGAAGAGACCAAATCCCTTTGCAGTCCACTGTACACAGCCCAGAACTGATACACCAGTGCTTCTCCACCAGTCTGTGCACTGGCACATCTGAGCACATCCAGTCCTCTTCAGTAAGGCAGCAAATTTAGGTGTAGAAGACTAACAGCTGAAACATAAACACCTTCAATAGCATGAGCTACATTTATTATCCACCATAATTATCTGTCATATTTGTATTATTGGGTGGAAAAAGGCTGGTGTGAGGCCAGCCCAGGTACATACCACACAGTGAAGGAGATCTCCAGTGAATTGCTGCTCCTTGCTGGCAGCACTTGTGGGCATAAGCTGCAATACTGGTACACAAGCACTCACAGTCCCCACCAAGGTTGCAGTTGCACGTGTCTGTGTGACAGTTTTTGACAAAAGAAGTCACATCAATCTGGGAGAAAGAAAAAAAAAAAAAAGAAAAAAAAGAGGGTTGGTAACTTAATTGCATGAGCTGCACAAATTCCTGTTGCACCATTTTCAGCAGGAGTGCTACCTCTTGATTGAATGAGTTTAACACAAAAATAATTTTCTAAGGTTTGGGTACACTCCTGTACAAAACACACACTTTGATTGATCAGCTTGTACCTAAATTACAGGCAAAGAGAAAAATTCAGTCAGTGACTATCTGTCCACACACTTGCTGTTCATTGATTTTTGAGAGTATATTGAAACAGACAGCTCTGTTTTTATAAGGCATATACTGCCATCTATAGTCATCTAGAGCTTTGCATGAATAACAACAAAGTCAAAGCTGCAGCTCTAATCATCAAGTAATTAAAGTAATAATTTGTAAATGGGGTTTTGGTCAGGGAAGGAAAGCTTGAGCACACTAGTGAGATTTTGCAGAAAATATTTCTCCACTTACCAAGATTTTAATATGCTTTGCCCATAAACCATCATTAGATCAGAAACCCATGTCCTTACTCTAAAATCCTATCACATTATTTACATGATACCTTCTTGGGGTTTCAAAATTTTCTTTGCAGTGTTTCCTAAACAGTGTTCTGACTCAACACATAGAAAGTTTAAAGCAATGCTTTTTTTGGGGTTAGACTGGGCTAGCTCAGCTGTAGAGCACTGAAATGGCACATGTCAGATTACAGAAATACCATCACAGTAACAAAGCAGCACTTCTCTGACACAGAGACATCTTCTCAGCTGGCACTTGCTCGTAGCTGGCAGGGATATGAATACTGTTTTCTGCCTCCAGTGGAAAGAGATGCCATTTTGTTTTCATCCTTTTTCTTAATTTGAAAACAAGAGATACTACCAGGGTAGGGATAAGAGCATCAGCTCTTGAAAATGGCTGTAGTAGCTTCACAGGAACCACTAAAGAGACAGCAGTTTGGCTCCAAATTGCTCATCCTGTCTCTCATGTGTGCAGGACAGAAACTGGAAAAGCAGTGTTCCAAGTGTGTCCTTGAAGCCACATCTAGAGATTCTGTTTCTTCTGCTTCCAGTGTCATTTTATGCTTGGGTTTTTCCCTTGGCACCAATTTCCCCACCCATGGAGCCAGCAGTCAGTTGCAGATATCCCTGATAGAAGGTCACTTTACATTTCAAGAACCATGTTTCCACATGCTGATGAATAGGTTGTAAAAACTCCTGAAAGATGTTTGCTTTCCAGGATATCCCATACAAGATGGATATATGCATGTGAAAATACTTGACTACTAATTAAATGAGGTGTTTTGCACCTAATGTACATTTTTTAACATAATTGTACTAAACATTTTGGCATTTTAATTACAACATGGGTAAGATACAGAAAATGAATGTTCAAGAGAAAACATATTTATGAGTTATAATAACACAGCTCCTTAAAAACTCTCAAAAGTTCCATTTTTATGTATTACTTTCCACTTTGAAAATACACTCATCACTATGTTCTCAGGCACATGCTCAAAAAATTCTTTACATAGTAACTAAAGTCAACATTAATAAATCTCTCGGGTTAAGCTACTGCAACCTCCTCCTCAGGCAAATTCCTAACCATGTTGATATCAAAATTCAGTCCTGAAAGTCAGGAGGTTCATCTGGGACATCCAATGATCTCATTTGGTATTAATAGTCATAAAGAAAACAGGAGAGTGAGATGAAATGTTGTAGTGGCTCTTTCTTGCACAGGTGTAAAAAAGCACCTTAAATAACTACCTTTGGGAAACTAAAACCAGAAATAGGAAAAAAAATCTATAGAGGAGGTCTTTGTGTTGATAAAAGGTGGACTAAAATGGAATAAAAGATACACAAGTTATTGTTGTCCCCATATTGTCTAGACTGAATTTCTGGACATTCTTATAACTCCAGTTCCAGGCTGAGACAGATATTGTGAGAAAAAGGACACCAAACCTCAAAGTTTTGATAAAAGCAGATGACAAGCTGTCAACTAAAAATACTGACAGATCTGAAGCTGTAATCTCCCTCTAACATTTATTTCTTTTTAGGGCAGGACAGTAAAATAAAACCATTTGAGGTAAGCTGTAGGCACATTAATCAAACACTTATTTTAGAATACTGCAATATATACAAAAGTCTTAGAATTTAGTTATCCATATAAATAAAGGATATATATAAAACCTAAAGAGAACAGAACCTTGACTACCCAGTCTACTAGTTCATGGCTTCTAGTTATCACTATTATGTTTAATAAACATAAAAAAGACTTTTCAGTCTTGAAAGGAAAAAGGAGCTCTGCACAAACATAGCCCACCCACACAGAGACACTTGCAGGGTTCTACTCTGTATCTTCCACAGCAGTCAGACTGAGGAAAATGGCAAGAATAAATTAATTACTGGAATTTTAATATTTTCCTACATGAAAGCACATCCTGGATATTTAATAAACTTACCACATTGCGACAAGGTGCAAAAACATCACTATATAAAATTGAGCATTCCTTTTTGGCATAAGGGAACTTGCTCTGATGCACCTCACATGGTCTCAGTGTTTCATTTGGACTCTTGCACTTAAAAACAAGCAAAAACACCACAAATACTTTATACAAAGCTGTGTTTACCATGAACTCATGTACACTAGAGTATCACATAATTCAATACGTGCACACACAGAAAATAAAAGTAAAGTTTAAATGCAATATTCTTCATCTTCCCCTCGTCTGATTTGTTGTTATAATTGAAAACATTTGAACAAAAACATCTTTGTGTTTTGTTCTGAAGTACTAAAATGTTTCTGCTGTCTGTTCAGTGCATAAAGACAAAATGTTTTCTTTGTGACACATTATAATCATTACCAGAGCAACCAACTGTAACATCACAAACAAATACATGGTCCAAATCCATCCCTGGTGGTTTTGCACTGACTTTAAATGGAGTCGCACTACAAATGGCTTTAGCCCTGTAAGTTCAAATAAAGAAGCAGTAGTAGGAAGAGAGCAACCCATAAAAATACAGAGTCAGAGATTATCATGATAACTCATCAAATGGCTGAGATACAACTCCCTCTCTTAAAGTCTCTCTTCAAGAAGAAAAATGACAGAAAAATACAAGATGACACTCAATTCAGAAAACACAAGTACATCCAAAACCATTCTCTCAGCCCAGGATGGAGTAGTGATGGATCTGTAGGCATCACTGGGGTGTCTCAACACAGCTTCAGCTGTAAAGCAGTCACCCACCTGTGCTGCCCTCCTGGACCCATGCTCAGCTGCTGCCATGGGGGCATGTGCTGCCACTTCCAGAAGGGAGAAACCCTGGAAGCATCCCACACTTCACAGTGCCAATACAAGTATGTTTGCCAGCAGCAGAGCTGTGTTCTGAGCCTCCAGCTATCAAATTTTCTTTTACAGTATTAAGATTTTGCAGCAAAGATGACTAGGACACATCTCTACAAAGGCCAGAGGTCCTTTCTGAAAAAATCCCTAATGCCTACTGCAGAGGCAGATGAAGTGAAAGTCTGGCTGAGTGCAGGCTGCCTGCAAGACTGAGATTAAACTCAGATCACGAGTGCTCTGGCAGCCACAGATATCAGATGATTACATGAGATTTTACAAATAATAAAAAAAAAAAAAAAAAAAATATGACTATACAGCCACGAAAAGGCAAGTGCAAAGTAGGTCTGTATAAGCAAAGTTCAAAACATCCTAGAAGTTAATGTGCTATGCAGACACTACACACTTTTTAAAAGCAGTCACTGAATTGATATATTGAATTCATACAATTTATATAGAGTATTTAAATGTTTCTTTATGTACCACCTTCTTGTTGAGCAGCATAACCACCAACACTACACATTTGCCTTCCTTGATCATACAATTTAATCTTCTTAGGTAGAGCAAAATAGATCCAAAGGGAGATAATGAGGGAGAGAAGATTCAATGTATTTCCTGCAAAGCAGAGTAAGCATCGTATTCTTTCATGAGGTGAGAGATTTTGTTTTGATGTTTCAATGTGAATCAGAGAGAATAGATTAAAAACTGGTTCTGGTTCTCTCAGACATCCTGATTTTTAAGCTATAAAACTTTACATCTTCTCACAAATGTATTAAATACCTCTTCTCCTGTTATAAAATACCATTGCAGTCATCTACTCTACAGGCTCCTCCCTTCTCCTCAGAAAACAAGTTTCCATACTGGGTTGTCCCTGTTGTGAGCATTTTCTGTCTCACCCTTTCACCACTGCTGCTTTGTCAATTTGTTCTCTGATTATGAACTGCAGTTAAAAAAAACCTACTTTCATGGTCCAAAAAAATAATAATAATTCCAGACCTTTATTTGCAGTGTTCAAATTCTACTTCCTTTCACTATCTTGATGCTTCCAACACTAAAGAAATTAAAATTGCTTCAAAAATTGAGCTGAATCCAAAATATCAGAAGCAATATATCTAACTTTGTACACAACTGAAATCCAGATAGCTATAATTATATAGGGCAAAACATATTCTTCCCTAAAGAGACTGTTTGGTTTAAGTTAAATTCAGTATATCTTTCCTGTGACATAAGACAGTAGTAACATATTTCCCATTTACAGATGTAAAAATTTAGGTGTCCTCTCATACATTGTCCATGAGTTTAGACAATCCCTTCACATCATGTGCCTATAACATGTTCCTTTACAAATTAAAGTCATCATTCATTTTTTCTGTATTTTTACTGGACTTGGACTTACCTGTCCTAACACCCAGCTGTCTCCAAACACCTGTGCATTTTTCACCTCCATGTTGTTTGATGTAGTCAGATCATTTGAAGTATATTTGTCAAAATTTCCACACAAACCTGCCAGTTTACCCTAAAAGAGAAGAAGAGTCAATAATTTGTACAAATTACATATATGGAATAAAACATTCTTAAACTAGAAAAGGTGAATGCAACTCTGACTTATGCTTTGAAAATATCTGACACTCAGCATATGCTTATAGATCCATATTGCAAATAAATTTTAATATTGATTTATGTTTTTCCTGTTTTCCAGAACCTGTTCTTACTGTCTGCCTGTGAAAAAGGACAGGAATCTAGTAATATTTTTTTTTCTGAAAGCTTAGTAATGCATCCAGTCCAAAAGTCAAAAGTTCAGCTGAATTACCTCATGATTGTGAAGATTGTCTAGTTGTCATTAAAACTTGCTGTTTCTTATTTTAGCTCACAAAAGCAAGAATATTTGTAACAGCAGTTACAAAAGACACAGCTGCAACTTTCTGTGTCAGGCCATGTGCTGCTGATGGAAGTATATATATATACATATATATATACACAGGGAAAAAACATATTTCTGCACAGGAGTAAAATGTAGAGTGTCTCACTAATTAATTATTTTTCCTTAAGCCTTGCTGCAGGCATTATCTTACTGAACTGGAGCCTCTCAAAAAAAGGCACTAGAAACAAACAACTTGTATTTCTGTCCCTGCATGCAACCTGTACAACTCAACTCCCTGCTAGCTTACTCAAAAACAGAAGAAATTTATTTCATTCTCTATATTGATGACTGATAAATCAGCTTGTATGCGAATTCAGCATTTTGTGGTGTTCTGAGTGAGAACAGAACTAATTCTGTTCAGTGATTTTATTTTTTCAGCTCAGTTTCTTCTAACTAACTGCACTTTCTGAAGTTAGAAGCAGATTTTTGCAGGCAGTGCTAATGCTGGATTTTAGGACTGAGTTGCAGAAACACCAAGGCAGATGATGAATGCAACAGAAAAAAGCAACTGGCGGGTGAAGGAGCCTCATCTTCTTTCCTGCATCATGGCTGAACCCTGTCACAGTGTACTTACTAGGTTTAAATGTCAATTCTTTCCTGTATCTCATCTTCTTAATTTAAACCCAAAATGACTCCATCTGTTCATCTCAGCAGCCCCTACTATATCTCAGGGAGGAGTTCCATCATCAGCCTAATCCAATCTGGGCTACAATTCTACGTCGCTAAATATGGAAGCTTCTTTTCCACTGGCTTCAATAACTACAAAAACATGCAGTGAACTGGGCAACCCTCTCTTCCCTCCCCCAGAGTAACTTTGAGTCAGAGCTGAATCACTACAACATCAATAACAGATCACATTAGCAACACAAAGAACTAAGAAAACCTCAGCTTTTGCATTTTGACTCACCTTCCACCGAGGTCCAACTTTAACATGCATCATTGTCTTCTTATCCCACAGAATTGTGATGTCCTGTTCTGGAAAGTGTATCACAGTATAATATCCAGCCTTCCAAAGCTGATAGTTAGATTTGTTTTCCTGTCCCCTTAAGGTCTTCTGACAGAAATGAATATTTATTAAGGTCTAGAAAGGTAATTCTAGCAAGGTATGCAGCCAATTAATAGTGATGTGCATACTGAAGTACACTCTGTCTTTAGCATGCATTTGGATCAATAATATTACTAGAAATGTTTAATATTTTGAATTTTCATCTTTGCAATCAAGTTTTTCATGCAAGTTTGCTTCGATTTTGTACTTTGGTTTTCCCAAGTGGAAAAAAAATGAACAATGCCAATATGTTTTGACTGCTTGTAGCTTTTGAGCAGTCTTCTTTATAAGACAAATAGCACTTGGAAAAAAAAAATAAAAATCCTGGGACTTGCTCCTTTATTAAGGCCTAACACTTTTACTGTGTTAACTCAAACTGAGAGACATTTTCCAAAAATATGCTCCTTTAAGAGCTGCAATTTTACAATGCTTATCTTAAAGGGCAACCCAAAAAGGAAAGAAAATAACTAACCTGCTTCTCAGAAGGTTCGTTAAAATAAATCTCAGTGTCTCCAACAGTGATGAAAACATTCTTTGAGCAAACAATGTCATTGTCAAAGCACTTTTTGTTTTGAGCAATTATAGATATATTTGAGTTATCTGTGCTCTGCAATATGAAGAAATCATTTTAATTACAGATTCTATTGCATTTCACTCCTTAAGATTATCCCTCTTCACAGAATGATGGGTAGCATAGTATTTACACTTCTTTGAAATTTAGTTTAAGCTACCAAACAAGGAAATGCATTTTAAAGTCAAAGCTGAACCCATAACCAATACAAACTTTGGAGTTAAACACAGAGCCATTACATTGACCCATAAGTCCTCTTTCTGATGACTTCACAAACTGAAAGGATCAGCCTACCCCCAAAAAGGAGTCTGGTGTAAGCTTCTAAAATGTGCTCATATACAGAATCCAATATTTACTGCATAGAATGGCTACCAAAATCGAGACATGCTATAAAAAGAGCTTTATTTTTAAACCAAGGTACATGAGATCAAGTTGTTTTCATCTTTTTAAAGCCAAGAAAACTACCATCTGTGAGTAGTAGAACAATTTTTACACAGCCACACATCAAAATTCACAAAACAATGAGTCATAATGTTATTGGAGGGGGCAAAGGTTTGTTGATTTGGGGTTTTTTTTTGTTTCTGCTTTTTTGGGGTTTTTTTTTCTTTAACACTTTGAAGATCTGTCTACTCTCTTATGATTTGTTGGTGGTTTAATACTCAAAATTCACATTTACTGCCATGCAATCCCATATCTGTTGTCTCTCTGGCCTGTAAATTAATGTTACAGTCACTTTTGCACCTTAATTCGCCTGTTTATTTCACCTACAGTTTCTGTGCTGCTCCTGTAACCTGAGGGAAACACAATGCACCTTGTAAATCCCCATGCTAAGACTGATACTGGAACAAAGGAGATCAGCTATATTTTCTGAGTTGGTAACACCATCATAAACAAAAATAAAGCTGAGTTACTCTTATTATTTCTTTTAATTTGCCTTTTAATTNGAAAAAACATATTTCTGCACAGGAGTAAAATGTAGAGTGTCTCACTAATTAATTATTTTTCCTTAAGCCTTGCTGCAGGCATTATCTTACTGAACTGGAGCCTCTCAAAAAAAGGCACTAGAAACAAACAACTTGTATTTCTGTCCCTGCATGCAACCTGTACAACTCAACTCCCTGCTAGCTTACTCAAAAACAGAAGAAATTTATTTCATTCTCTATATTGATGACTGATAAATCAGCTTGTATGCGAATTCAGCATTTTGTGGTGTTCTGAGTGAGAACAGAACTAATTCTGTTCAGTGATTTTATTTTTTCAGCTCAGTTTCTTCTAACTAACTGCACTTTCTGAAGTTAGAAGCAGATTTTTGCAGGCAGTGCTAATGCTGGATTTTAGGACTGAGTTGCAGAAACACCAAGGCAGATGATGAATGCAACAGAAAAAAGCAACTGGCGGGTGAAGGAGCCTCATCTTCTTTCCTGCATCATGGCTGAACCCTGTCACAGTGTACTTACTAGGTTTAAATGTCAATTCTTTCCTGTATCTCATCTTCTTAATTTAAACCCAAAATGACTCCATCTGTTCATCTCAGCAGCCCCTACTATATCTCAGGGAGGAGTTCCATCATCAGCCTAATCCAATCTGGGCTACAATTCTACGTCGCTAAATATGGAAGCTTCTTTTCCACTGGCTTCAATAACTACAAAAACATGCAGTGAACTGGGCAACCCTCTCTTCCCTCCCCCAGAGTAACTTTGAGTCAGAGCTGAATCACTACAACATCAATAACAGATCACATTAGCAACACAAAGAACTAAGAAAACCTCAGCTTTTGCATTCTGGGTCACCTTCCACCGAGGTCCAACTTTAACATGCATCATTGTCTTCTTATCCCACAGAATTGTGATGTCCTGTTCTGGAAAGTGTATCACAGTATAATATCCAGCCTTCCAAAGCTGATAGTTAGATTTGTTTTCCTGTCCCCTTAAGGTCTTCTGACAGAAATGAATATTTATTAAGGTCTAGAAAGGTAATTCTAGCAAGGTATGCAGCCAATTAATAGTGATGTGCATACTGAAGTACACTCTGTCTTTAGCATGCATTTGGATCAATAATATTACTAGAAATGTTTAATATTTTGAATTTTCATCTTTGCAATCAAGTTTTTCATGCAAGTTTGCTTCGATTTTGTACTTTGGTTTTCCCAAGTGGAAAAAAAATGAACAATGCCAATATGTTTTGACTGCTTGTAGCTTTTGAGCAGTCTTCTTTATAAGACAAATAGCACTTGGAAAAAAAAAATAAAAATCCTGGGACTTGCTCCTTTATTAAGGCCTAACACTTTTACTGTGTTAACTCAAACTGAGAGACATTTTCCAAAAATATGCTCCTTTAAGAGCTGCAATTTTACAATGCTTATCTTAAAGGGCAACCCAAAAAGGAAAGAAAATAACTAACCTGCTTCTCAGAAGGTTCGTTAAAATAAATCTCAGTGTCTCCAACAGTGATGAAAACATTCTTTGAGCAAACAATGTCATTGTCAAAGCACTTTTTGTTTTGAGCAATTATAGATATATTTGAGTTATCTGTGCTCTGCAATATGAAGAAATCATTTTAATTACAGATTCTATTGCATTTCACTCCTTAAGATTATCCCTCTTCACAGAATGATGGGTAGCATAGTATTTACACTTCTTTGAAATTTAGTTTAAGCTACCAAACAAGGAAATGCATTTTAAAGTCAAAGCTGAACCCATAACCAATACAAACTTTGGAGTTAAACACAGAGCCATTACATTGACCCATAAGTCCTCTTTCTGATGACTTCACAAACTGAAAGGATCAGCCTACCCCCAAAAAGGAGTCTGGTGTAAGCTTCTAAAATGTGCTCATATACAGAATCCAATATTTACTGCATAGAATGGCTACCAAAATCGAGACATGCTATAAAAAGAGCTTTATTTTTAAACCAAGGTACATGAGATCAAGTTGTTTTCATCTTTTTAAAGCCAAGAAAACTACCATCTGTGAGTAGTAGAACAATTTTTACACAGCCACACATCAAAATTCACAAAACAATGAGTCATAATGTTATTGGAGGGGGCAAAGGTTTGTTGATTTGGGGTTTTTTTTTGTTTCTGCTTTTTTGGGGTTTTTTTTTCTTTAACACTTTGAAGATCTGTCTACTCTCTTATGATTTGTTGGTGGTTTAATACTCAAAATTCACATTTACTGCCATGCAATCCCATATCTGTTGTCTCTCTGGCCTGTAAATTAATGTTACAGTCACTTTTGCACCTTAATTCGCCTGTTTATTTCACCTACAGTTTCTGTGCTGCTCCTGTAACCTGAGGGAAACACAATGCACCTTGTAAATCCCCATGCTAAGACTGATNTGATAAATCAGCTTGTATGCGAATTCAGCATTTTGTGGTGTTCTGAGTGAGAACAGAACTAATTCTGTTCAGTGATTTTATTTTTTCAGCTCAGTTTCTTCTAACTAACTGCACTTTCTGAAGTTAGAAGCAGATTTTTGCAGGCAGTGCTAATGCTGGATTTTAGGACTGAGTTGCAGAAACACCAAGGCAGATGATGAATGCAACAGAAAAAAGCAACTGGCGGGTGAAGGAGCCTCATCTTCTTTCCTGCATCATGGCTGAACCCTGTCACAGTGTACTTACTAGGTTTAAATGTCAATTCTTTCCTGTATCTCATCTTCTTAATTTAAACCCAAAATGACTCCATCTGTTCATCTCAGCAGCCCCTACTATATCTCAGGGAGGAGTTCCATCATCAGCCTAATCCAATCTGGGCTACAATTCTACGTCGCTAAATATGGAAGCTTCTTTTCCACTGGCTTCAATAACTACAAAAACATGCAGTGAACTGGGCAACCCTCTCTTCCCTCCCCCAGAGTAACTTTGAGTCAGAGCTGAATCACTACAACATCAATAACAGATCACATTAGCAACACAAAGAACCTCAGCTTTTGCATTTTGACTCACCTTCCACCGAGGTCCAACTTTAACATGCATCATTGTCTTCTTATCCCACAGAATTGTGATGTCCTGTTCTGGAAAGTGTATCACAGTATAATATCCAGCCTTCCAAAGCTGATAGTTAGATTTGTTTTCCTGTCCCCTTAAGGTCTTCTGACAGAAATGAATATTTATTAAGGTCTAGAAAGGTAATTCTAGCAAGGTATGCAGCCAATTAATAGTGATGTGCATACTGAAGTACACTCTGTCTTTAGCATGCATTTGGATCAATAATATTACTAGAAATGTTTAATATTTTGAATTTTCATCTTTGCAATCAAGTTTTTCATGCAAGTTTGCTTCGATTTTGTACTTTGGTTTTCCCAAGTGGAAAAAAAATGAACAATGCCAATATGTTTTGACTGCTTGTAGCTTTTGAGCAGTCTTCTTTATAAGACAAATAGCACTTGGAAAAAAAAAATAAAAATCCTGGGACTTGCTCCTTTATTAAGGCCTAACACTTTTACTGTGTTAACTCAAACTGAGAGACATTTTCCAAAAATATGCTCCTTTAAGAGCTGCAATTTTACAATGCTTATCTTAAAGGGCAACCCAAAAAGGAAAGAAAATAACTAACCTGCTTCTCAGAAGGTTCGTTAAAATAAATCTCAGTGTCTCCAACAGTGATGAAAACATTCTTTGAGCAAACAATGTCATTGTCAAAGCACTTTTTGTTTTGAGCAATTATAGATATATTTGAGTTATCTGTGCTCTGCAATATGAAGAAATCATTTTAATTACAGATTCTATTGCATTTCACTCCTTAAGATTATCCCGCTTCACAGAATGATGGGTAGCATAGTATTTACACTTCTTTGAAATTTAGTTTAAGCTACCAAACAAGGAAATGCATTTTAAAGTCAAAGCTGAACCCATAACCAATACAAACTTTGGAGTTAAACACAGAGCCATTACATTGACCCATAAGTCCTCTTTCTGATGACTTCACAAACTGAAAGGATCAGCCTACCCCCAAAAAGGAGTCTGGTTTAAGCTTCTAAAATGTGCTCATATACAGAATCCAATATTTACTGCATAGAATGGCTACCAAAATCGAGACATGCTATAAAAAGAGCTTTATTTTTAAACCAAGGTACATGAGATCAAGTTGTTTTCATCTTTTTAAAGCCAAGAAAACTACCATCTGTGAGTAGTAGAACAATTTTTACACAGCCACACATCAAAATTCACAAAACAATGAGTCATAATGTTATTGGAGGGGGCAAAGGTTTGTTGATTTGGGGTTTTTTTTTGTTTCTGCTTTTTTGGGGTTTTTTTTTCTTTAACACTTTGAAGATCTGTCTACTCTCTTATGATTTGTTGGTGGTTTAATACTCAAAATTCACATTTACTGCCATGCAATCCCATATCTGTTGTCTCTCTGGCCTGTAAATTAATGTTACAGTCACTTTTGCACCTTAATTCGCCTGTTTATTTCACCTACAGNTAATGAAATTCAGCCCTACAAACTTGAGAATGAAAAAAAATCTTGGATGTGGGCAAGATGTATATATCTCACCTGCTGAGTCATCCAGTCACTGATGTACGCTTGAGTACTGCTGGATATAAAAATATTAAACTTCTCTTATTATTCCATCATTTAAACACTCTCTGAAACTATGACTAGCTGAAACTAATTGTGGGTGCACAGTGGGCAAGACAGCAACAGTGGCTTTCAGCTGTTCCCCAGTCTGGGAACTCCTCTGGGCTCCCAGCAATGCTATTGGAGAGCCATGATGGAGGGCATCCCTTGCCTTAGTTTGTGCCTACAGCATCTTTCTCCAGAGCTTTGCTCCCTCCCTCAGTCACTGAACCCCTGAAAGGTGCTGGGTACATACTCCTAAATACTCCTTGCCTGTCTCACATTTGTACCTGAATTTGCTCTGTGCTCATTAGAATTCAAGAATTAAAAAAAAGCATCAGTAATTTTTCCTCACCAGTGAGAAACACTGCATACAGAAAATATGGGTGCTACAGGAAGCAGATTATTTTTATTTTTTCCTCCTTAATAAAAGTCACAGAAAACCAAACTTTCTAATGAACATTTATTAAAAAAATAAAATAAAATCAAACACACACATAAAAAAAACCTAAGCAAAGATAAAAAAAAAAAAAGGAAACACAAAAACCAAACCACCACAATCCTAGGCATTGGGAAGTGTAGAGGTATTTTTGTTGCCACATAGAGGAGGTGCTGCTGCAGCTTTGCTGCCCTTAGTCTAGCAGGGCCCATGAGCCAAAGGATGCTGCTACTTGGCATAGAAAACACTACAGCAAGCATGAGCAAATGTGAGGAACATAAGGTAGGGAGACTGCCTGCAAGCTTTCTGTTACCCTAACACCAGGGTTTAAGGAACAGGTGGTATATGTCTGCAGTGAGCTTGAAAGACAACAATTAAGATGGGTAAATTTAGCCACTAGCTGCTAGTGGTAAGGGGGTGTAGGAAATCTCTTTACAATTTAGCAGAGGAATTCACTTTAGAAGTACTGAGAGCTTCAGGGTAAAGCCAAGTTCATCTGTTCCATTCTGCTGTAAAGTTGGTTTAGGTTACACTCAGAATAAAATTGGTTGCTACCTTTTTGGGAAATACACTGTCTTTTAATTAAGCCAGGCTTGCTGCTGGAGTCAGTCCAGTTATTATTCCTCTCCTAGTCAGATAACAGCCCAGAGCATCATTTCTTTATTTATTAAGTGGAGGAGAAGTGGTAAATTAAAAAGGAGACAAACTCCTCAGTTTGGTAGATAGGATGCCAGCTGATACATTCCTTGCTGGCCAAATGAAAAGTGAGTAAGGAAGCCACCACCCTGCCATGAATCTGTTGAGAAAAGGACTTTGCTTGCAGTCTCTGGGCCAGTTTGATGCCTAGGACACTGTGGCTGTTTTCTCTGCAGAGTTCTTTCCTCTTCAGTTAGCTTAGCCCCAGCAGAAGGGGACACTGAGTTAATAGGGCAGTAATGTCTTCACTGTAAGAAGAGACAAAGGGCTTTATTTTAAATAAGGATACTTAATTCAGGCTAATTATCCCACAGTACAAAATACACCTTTTTTGGCAATGAAGACAAGTTCTTGGAGCAGCAGTGAGTAGCTCTATTAACTATGCTAATTGAAGCTGCTGCCTGTGCCTTCTGACAGACCAGGCCAATCCCTTCAGCTGAACAGCATCAACAGTCTCAACTCAGAAGTTTTTGTGTATGGTTGGGATTTGAGCCGAGGGCAAAAGTTGAGTTCTATTTCAACTTAACTCCGCAGCAGAGAGTGCAGATCCTGGAGACAAGGGAGTGTTTTGCTGACCAAAGCCAGAACAGGGAGTCCTGAAGACATGTGAAGTACTTCCTTACTTTTAGGACTGCATATTGGTGCTAAATTACTAGAAATTATGCAGGATGGAAATGCAGGGAGACAGGAGTGGTGGTTGAGTAGAGCTGTGAGTAAACCAAACATTAAGAAAAAGGGCTTTTTTGTTAAATCCTGAATCTTCTATGCTTTCTGATTAAATCTTAGATCATCGTAATGGGATCATCTTTTAATGTTTGTATAAGACTGTGAGATGTCAGAAAAATCTCAATAGTTCTTACTCTGATAGTAAAAATTGTAATGATTGAGTTCTCTAGTCTCTCTAATCTACACTGGATCCACAGAGATATGAAAACAAGCTTTTGTCTCTTTCCAAGGAGAGTTGATCTTTACCTTTTTAGGTAAAATGCACCCAACAGAGGATGTACTACAGTTCATCATGTGAAACCTACTTATGCTGACAGAAACTAGAAATAAAATGGTTTTCCCACTGCAAGAGTATCTTCCCACGTAAATTACCATATCCAGCCTGTTCCAACTTAATATCAGTTTCTTTGTGATAACATGGAGTTGCCAAGCAACAGGGAAGACAGAGTCACAGCTCCGGGCAGTCAGTCAAAAGCTCATTGTCAGGCCTGCTTCTCAGT
>VYZU01057927.1:0-16990 GCA_013401355.1 Ceyx cyanopectus
CCATTTAACTTCTATTTAAAGATGGAAGAGCAAGGCCAAAATAGCTCCCTTTGGCTGACCCAAAATGATTTGTCCTTCCTTAGAGGAGGAGGGCAGAGAACTCTGTGTCAGTTGAGCTTCAGCAGTTTGTTTTCCTTTTAATGCTTCAGTTCAGCTGCTGAGATCAACACACCAAATCAGCAGAGGCCAGAGTCGTGTCCTGTGCCCTTCACTGCTGAGGAGGAGCTACCACTCCAGATGTGGCTCAGCCTTGACTGCAGAGGTTGGTCAGGATGAAGCACTGCAGAGCTCAGAGTAGGCTGCTCTGAGCCGTGTGGCAGCAAAAGCTGTGCCTGTGCTGGCAAGGGAGACTGTCAGAGAAGGCAGTTTCCAGCACAGGGTGTCACCCTCTCATGGGCTTTACAGCGAGGGTGGGAGTGGGAACAGAAAGTTAGAGGGAACTTGACATGAGTGTGAGTTACTGGCAGCCAGCACCTGGACAGCCACAGCCACTGCTCTCATGGGAGCCAGCGTGGGAAAACTGTCACCCCCAGCGTGACTGTGTCAGAGAGACAGGAAAGGGATGGTCCGAATGAGACTGAGCATCCTTCGCCTGTTGGTTTGTGTCCCCTGCCTGCCCCCCCTGGCCGGTTGCTTCATTTGCTTTCTCCTCTGCTTTGACAGCCCCGCAGCACCACCCCGGCTGTAGTGCCTCAGCTGGAGGTGTCGGACCAGCAGCCACCCCTCTCATACTTCCCATGGGCACAGCCCCTCTCCGCAATGCCAGCCTCCACCCTGCAGTACCAGCCGGCCTCTTCCACGCTTTCGGGGCCGCAGTTGGTGCCCCTGCCCTTCTCCATGCCCGAGCCAGCCCCCCAGGAGCTGGAGGATGCCAGGAGGGTGATCGGAGCCTTGCCAATCGAGAAGCTGCTTCTAGAAGATGAAGACAATGATACGTACGTTTTAAACCACGCTCTGTCTGTCGAGGGTCTTTGAGTTGCCTGATCCTCAGCTGCTCAACACCCCACCTGGCACCACAGTGGGTTTTGAGTGCAGAGGAACAGCAGGCTGGGGGGGGAGGGGGGGGGGAGGGGAACTTGGCTTGGGATTTTGGTGTCCACACCGTGAATGGAGTGAAACTCGCTTTGTCCTGGGGCCCAGAGTTCAGATGTCTCTGCTGTTAGCCCCTGCTGCCTCTCCCAGGCTGTTATCTGCAGAGTTCTTGTGCTCAGCATCAGCAGCTTCACCCTCGGGCACAGGGCACTGTCTCCAGCTGACATCCTATAATGGAGCTGTGGCACTGGGTGCCTTCTAAATATTGGCAAGACCTAGGTCAGCAGGACTGTTTTCCAGAGTAAATGTCTCGTGTGTATGTCTTTGCCCTGTCCATGGAGAAACTGCTGCCTGATCTAGGCCACTAGAAAAAAATTTTGAGGGGTCTTTATTGACATTTTTCTTCCCTAAATGGAACTGCTCCTTTCAAAACTAGGAAATCACCCAGTGTAGTTTTGTTCTGCTAGGGCAGGTAGGTGCTTTAGCCTGGGACAAGAAGTCAATAGAAGTTAAATAAACTCCAGTGCAGTCAGACATCCCTGTTCACAGAGCAACACAAAGCAGCCTTAGACAACACACCTGAGTTCACACACAGGTGTAACTTGAAGGTCTCCCCTCATCTGCCTCTGGAAGAACACCAAGTAGGTGTGGGACAGTGGTCTGGAGTTGGTTTTCAGTTGCAGAATGTTTGTGGGCTCTAAAACACCCACCTTTGAGATGGGGGGCTGGTAATGCAGCCTGTCCTGCCAGGAGATCCTGGTCCCACTGACAGCACCAGCAGTTTATTGGAGTCAGGATAGCAAGACATGGCTCTGTGTCAGGGGACCATTGAGAAGACACAGAGTCACAAAAACAATTAGAGGGCTTGAACAGCTCTGCTATGGGGACAGGCTGAGGGAGCTGGGATTGTTCAGCTGGAGAAGAGAAGCTCCAGGAGACCTTAGAGCACCTGCCAGTGCCTGAAGGGAGCTGTAAGGAATCGGGGGGGGTTGTTCACAAGGGTCTGTAGCAATAGGACAAGGGGCAGTGGCTTTAAGCTGGAAAAGGGGAGATTTAGGTCAGATATTAGGAAAAAGCTCTTTAATCTGTGCTGGAAGGGGCTGCCCAGGGAGGTGGTTGAGGCCCCATCCCTGGAGACACCCCAGGTCAGGCTTGAGGGGGCTCTGAGCAGCCTGAGCTGGTTGGAGATGTCCCTGCTGAGTGCAGGGGGTTGGACTGGGTGACTTTGGAGCTCCCTTCCACCCCAACCCCTTCCATGATTCTATGCTTCTATAAGACACAGGGTGCTCCAAAATCTGGGCTCCAGTCTAATCAGGCATCTGTGGCAGCCCTGTCAACAGGCAATACAAATGTCATTTGTCCTGGAGCATTTGGGTGTGAGGTTGGTGATGTGCTGAGCCAGGGAACCCTCTGATGTCTATTGTGCTTTATTGCTGTGGAAAGCTCCTCTCTGTGCTGCAGTCTCCCAGCCCCACATTTTGCTTCCTAGCTTTCTGATTTTCTCTTCTGGAGAAGAAATAGCTTTACTTTTTCCTCTAATGCAACTATCAATACATTGTTGTTGATATTTGGGAGTTCCATGCCACGAGCAAATACATTTGCAGGAGATCTATCCCCTCCTAACTCTGTTTATTGTTTTCTTAATCAACAAGGGACTCTTGGATGGTGAACAGAATTTCTCTGGGTTTTTCTGCTTTCTAAAGCCCAGGATCCTGAGGTGATTTTATTATTTGCAAGATGAACTGCAAAATAATTTGTTCTACTGTTTATTTCAGTATTTCAAGTGACCTTACAGTTTATGCCTGAGTGAGGTTTGCAACCTCAGGCTGAAACCCTGAGGACTTTCAAAGCATATTTTGTTATTTAATACTGACAAATCTGGAAGCCCTAAGCAAATAGATCATGTAAGTGATCATAAAGTCAGTTGAAAATAGCAGTAGTTCAGGTGCACTGACATTAGTGGCTTTCACTTGCAGAAAAACACAGCAAAGAAATCAATTTTTAAGGAGCTTAGCTCACCCCTGCCTACCCCAGGTGTATAAATACAGAGCCATTCAGCAGGTAAAGCTGGGGTAATGCAACTGTGAACCAAGCCTGTGGTTCCTCAGATGGCTTTGAAATTGCTTTCACTCCAATGTATGTAAATTCTGTGCGTGGACATAAACCAATGATGAAATGTTTCCCCAATTTCTTTCTGGGTTGTTCTGTTTAGAAAAAAAAACACAACAAAAACCAAAAAAACAAAACAAAACCAAAAGTCAAAAATCTTTTCCCAATAAAGATCTGCAGTAACTTCCATATGCCTAGAGTGTTTTATTTCCTAGCCAGCACTGGTGCAGGTTGGAATCTCAGATTAGCTGTTAGACTCTCTGCTACTTTTACATGCTGAGGCAGCCTAAGGAGGAACTTCCATGATCTAACTATGACCTGGAGGCACAGTTTACACAAGCTGTCCTTACAGCAGCACTCCTGCAGTTCAGCTATGTCTTCAGTCACTCTGATCCTCTGTTGGCATCCCCGGGGAGGTGTGGGTGTAGAGCCACAGCTAATGACTAAGCAGAAAGTCGCTTTTCTCCTTCCTGAAATGGCAAGGTGTGTCTCTGGAGAACAAAATGACAGAGGGAAAGAAATCACTGCCTAGCAGCTTCTGACTGAAAAGCATTAAATGCTGCTGTCTGGACCCAAACAAAGCCAGGGGGTGGCAGGACTGGCTGTAGGATGGTCCCCTCTCATGCAACTGGGAACTGCACAGCTATCGAGAGGCAATGGGTGCAAGTTGGAGCACAAGAGGTTTAGGGTCAACACAAGGAAGAACTTGTTCTCAGTAAGGGTGACAGAGAATCTGTGAATCTGTGATTCTGTGCATGCCCTTGCAAACAGGACCCGAGGGAATGGAAGTGGCCAGTAGCTCAGTGACATTAATTCCCTCCAGCTCCAAAGAGCCTGGTGACCAGAGTGGAGTGGTGATCCTGAGATCCTGTGACCTGTTACCCCTGCCACCAGCAAGTGCTCTGGGTTGTGACATGCACAGGAGAAGAACTCGGTCCCTCTCACCAGCTGTTTTGTTCAAGAAGCAGAGATGATGAATTGAAATTAAAAGCAGAGGTGGTTCTCTTTTGATAAAGTAACAGGCTGTTTACAAACCCACCCCTCAGAAGAGCCTGTTTGTGACCCTGCTGTGAGATGTCACCCATATGGACCCTGTCACCCCACCAAGGGTGACAAGGTGTGTGAGGCCCCAGCACTGGAGGCCTTAGATACCTCCCTGCACAAGGGTGAACCCCACCTGAAAGCAGGTGCTGAGGTGCACAGGGTGTCAAAAGCTGAGAGGTGCTGAGGGCTCTGGAGTTTTGTGAGGTAGGAAACCCTTCCTGTGGGAACGGGGGGGGTTGAAGGTCAAGCCCTTTGGCGTTTACGACAGGGTGTTGTGGAACACTGGGCATAAAAAGCCCCAAAGTGGCTCTGCTACCCTGTAAAGCTGTTTGCTCACAGGGTGGTCCACGACCAAGCAGTGATCAGTGTCTCTATTTACTGTCTTAGAATTCTACATATTTATGCAGCTAAAGGTATGAGGGCGTACACCCTGGCAGCTGCAGAGCGCCTGAAGTGCCTGCGGAGACTCGATGCCAAGGAACACAGAGGAAAGGTAACACAGGCCACTTTCTCCTGCCCGCACTGAGGCTTGGGATGGGCATGGGCTTTGCATGACTGAGAGCAACTGATGCCCAGAAGAATCCACCTCTGCCTCTCTGGTAGTGCCAAGGAAGCCCCAAACATTGATGTGCCTCGATTAGGCGCCTCTGGCAGGCTCCGACATTTAGTTTGGAGGAGATTGAGCTTTTCTTCACCCCACGGATCATTGAATGATCTGTGTGTGTTGGCAGCAGTCTCTGCTTTATGAACAGCAGATTGATGGGAGGAGCACTGCACTCCACATAAACAAAATGCTGGACTTGGGTTGTCATCCAAACCAGGGCTGAGGAACATTGGAGGGAGTTCAGCCCGAGCTGGGAAATGTCCCCCGTGGGTGGGATTCAGACTGGGAGCTGTCCTTGGTTGAGTATATTTGGGATTCTAGGTCCTGTTCAGCCTTTCTCTGCTCCTTGCTTTCTGATGGCATCTGTTTCTCACGTGTTTTCTGCTGTGCTGCTGTTTCCAGACTCCTCTGCTGGTGGCTGTCACTGCCAGGCAGCCAGCTATTGTCTATGATTTGATCCAGACAGGAGCAGATGTCAATGCTGTAGACAACAAAGGGCAGTCAGCTTTGCATCTTGCTGCAACGTATGGATATGCCCAAGTTCTTCAGGTAGGAGAAGCTTTTCTGGTTTTAAATGGTTGAAACCTACCAGTTTGGTGTCTAAATAACTGTCTCAGAAGGCAAGGTGGCAATAAACAATGAACACTGCCCCAAGTCTCCTTTTCCGCTGTGTTAGGAATTGACCTCCTGTTTGAATTTCATGCTAAATCAAGATCTATGGAGAAGGTTTTCCAGGGCCTGAGAGAAGCCAGTTACTCCTGTATGACCAGAGCATGCCAGAGCTTTTGTGACTCAACGTGGCTACATCTCTGCTTTCCTGTTGATTCACAGACCTTTCTGGAAGCAGGGTCTGCACCCAAGTCATGTGCCAGACTCACTCTGGGAGCTCCCTTTATCCCAGACAGTGCTGGGATTCTACACTGGAATATATCTCTTAAATGTTCTTAAATTGACCACAAAATGGAACTGATGAAATGTTCCTTCCTCAATTCACATCAGGGCTGAGCACAGGCAGCTTCATGGCAGCAGCAGCACAGCTGCTGAGTAGTTTACCTGAGGGCAGGGCACAGGGTCCCCTGAGGATGAGGGATGTGTCAGTGGAAGCACCAGGAGGTACCTGGCACGTTGTCAATCCATCCCCAGGATTCGTTAGCTCTGACTCACCAGAAGTCACCAGCAGGCAGTTAATGTGTAACGTTGGGAGTTCTTTGGAAGGCAGGTGTTTCATTCAGTGGGGAAAAGCCTTTTAGATCCTGATCATTCCAACAAAGCCTCCATGAGTGCCTTGGGCTGGGCTGTGTTTTGTTTTGGTCCCTTTGGTTTGTTCTGTGTTCCCCTTGACACAGGGAAAGGGGAAACGCAGCCAGACGTGCTCCTTGGTAGGGTCAAAGGCATCAAAAGCTTTATGGTTTCTGGATTTAGTTATTTTAATTGTTTCTTTTCTTCCCTGATGGATTAACTACCCTATCTGAGCTGCCTGTAAAGACCTGCCTGTCAATATTTAATCTGTATTTGTTATGAAACAACAACACGAGCCCAAAGCGTTCTGGAAAATCCCCCAGCACAAGGATCCCATCCTGTGCCTTACCTTACCTGGACAAGGTTCTGAATCAGTCCCTGCACTGCCAAATAGGATGCTGGAAATGAGAACAACTTGCTTTTCCTCAATCAAGAGAAAAAAAATGCCTTGTCTCTACTAATGTAGACAAGGAGCTACTTGGCTTCATTGCATTAAAATCTATCATTTTACTTTCAAAGGTTTCAATGTTTTACCCTCTCCTAAATCCAAGTAGTGCTTATCTTCAGACCAGAATCTCATGCCATTTATAGGCTCATTGCATCCTATTTTGCTGCAGCCATTACAACAAGTTGGGGGTTTAACCTGTCACTCTGCTGTCCATGAAAAAAAACAACCCACAAAACAAAAAGTAAATAACTCCCCTTTGAGAATTTCCAGTGTCAAGAAACTTTCACGTAGTCAAGTTTGGCTGTACATGTCAAGGAGAGATTTTCATTTCTCTTGGCCAAGAATAACTCAGAATAAATAGAAATTGGTGTTATTGGTGCTTTAACTTAACCCAGGGTGAGAGTGAAATTGCTGGAGCTCTTGAGAAGGGGGCAGTGAGTCAATTGTGCTGTTCTGCACTGAGAATCTAACAGGATCCTGTCCTGAGGTGGGTTAGGGAGCTAAGGAACCCTGAATGTCTCTGCTAAGAAATAGATTCACAGCCCTGAAGTCTAGTGTCAAATAAGAGATTCGTTTGTAGTTAACTGATAGTGATCTGATTAGTTTAAATTTTGATTCTTTTTGACTGATGTTTTGTCTTGCACTGTGTTCTGCTGACCTGGCATTTTCTGGTTCTCTGTTGCTTGTAGGTTATACTGTCACTGGGTTTCCCTCTTGATTTAGAAATGAAGGATTTTGAAGGTAAAACCTTTACACAAATCTTTTATACTGGTATTTTTTTAAAAAAGACATCAAAACAGTGTTGTTTGTGTCATTGGCTGATGCCAACACACCCGTGTGTTTGGTGATGTGCTGGGAGGCCAGGGTGGCCTCAAAACTGCCTGGGGGAGTCATTGCTGGGCACTGAAATGCCAGGGAATTCAGTGATGCTGGTGGCTGCAGTGGTGATTACATGCTCAACTGGAACCAGGCACACGACAGTGTCCCCTGGAGGGTCTGGATGGGGTCTTTGGAAGCAGGGAAGGGCTTGTGCCTTAGCAACACAAGAAGCATCTGATGTCCCAGCCAGCCCTCTCCGCACATCAGTATCTCCATTGGGACCGTGGTACCTGCCTCCTGCCCTTGCTTTTCCAGGCCATACCCCCCTCCACTGTGCTGTGCTGGCCCACAATGCCCTGCTCCGGGAGCAGGGTCACCAGCTGGTGACAGAGGAGCAGCAGAGGGATCTTCAGCACCAGAGCCAGGAGCTGGAGTCCTGCATTCACCTCCTGGTGCAGATGGGAGCCTCCATCTACAGCCGGGTAAGGATCTGCTCGGTGCCCCCTGTGCTGCTGGGGAGGAGCCCTCCCTGCTGCCACTTGGCCGCTGGAGCTGGAGAAAGCTGCTGGCCAAGAGTCCAAGCCTGCTGGCCTTCCAAGTGGCTGGTTGAAGAGCAGTAGCTGCCTTTTGGAGTTAAGTTGTTGCAACACTGAGGGCCACAGAAGGGCAGGACGTGCTCCACAGCAGACAGAGCTGGCCTGGGCTTCTCTCTGGGGTCTCCAGCTTGTTCTGCAGAAAATTCCTTCCTTTAATTGGTTTTTTGGGGGTTTTGTTTTTAAACAGGACATGAAAAGCAACAAGACAGTCCTTCATTACACAGTCCAGGATGGGAACATCTCCCTGCTCAGATACTTCTTGGAACTGAATGCTTTCAAGTCCAAGGACTTTGTGAACAACAAGGTGAGTGAGGCTGTGTGTGGGCAGGATTTGTGTCCATGTCCACAGGCAGAGGAGGCTCTGCTGTGGGAGACTGCATGCAGACAGAGGCATTAGGACATCAGAGGTCCTACAGAGTCCACTTATCCTCTCCTTATCCATGTATTTTTTCTGGAGGGAAAGAGAAACAGTCTCTGAATCTGAACTTCTGGGGTTTTTTGGACCTGAAACTGCATTTTCCAGTAAACAGACTCTTCACATGGATTCAGCTCTGAGCTGTGTCACGAGGCACAGGCCCCTCTCCCAGCAGGCAGAAGAGGTCAGAATGAGAGAACAAGATAACCAGGGAAGAGGAGGAGTGTGGGAAGTGGTTGCTTGAGGAGGAACACAAACTGCATTCATGATAGCAGGCTGAGGACTGAGGAAACAGATCTGCAGTGATGCAGAGGTTTGACTTACAAGTCTTCCATCTCTGTTTGTGCCTTGGCACACACTGGTTATTGTGGGGGCTACCTGAGCCTGGAAAAATCCAAGTAGTCACAGAACCCACCAAGCCCTAAGAGCTTCCAGGAGCAACCCCAGCAGACAGATGTGTGCTACAGGCAGGGAGCCAGTGGCTGGCACTGCCAGGCAGGGGGAAAGCAGCTCTCTGAAGCAAGGGGCCATCCTTGGGAGCATGTGAGAGCCTCAGCACGGTGGCAAGTAGAGCACCTCTGACTCAGGGGGCTTGAGACACCCTGGACAACCCTGCTCACTGGTTCTAGACAACCCAGCTCACTGGGATGCAGTTTTGCTGGCATTGGTTCCCCAGTGCAGGGTTCCTGGAGGAGCAGCCATTCTCAGGTTGTATAAAGCAAGCTGGAAAACATCCTCGTGCTGCTGTTGTGTCACCCATCCCCTGGCTGCCCCATACTTCACCTCTGAGCAGATACCAAGCAGTGACACTATCTTGCAGATGGATCAGCTTCACCCATCCTCCCAAGCAGAAGTCCTGACATTCCTTCAGCTGAGACATCACTTTTCACCATCAGCCAGAGCTGTGGCTCTCTCCTGACTGCCCCCTCTGAGCAGTTCTGATTCCGAGAGGGTCAGTGCATTAGCTTTTCAACAAGCCTTGCTTCTTAGAGCATCCCTAGAGCTTGTTCATCAGAAAGCATCTGAATGGTTTCTGCTGACTCAGAACCTCCCTTGGGAAGCTGGACAGCTTCATAGGGTTTATTTTCCCCTACAGAGTCCTACTGGACTGGAGAAAATATGTTTTTCTTTCAGTGTTATTACCCACACTGTTAGTATATAATAATTTCAGTGTTATTACCACACAGTGTCTGTCTTTCTGTACAGTGAAAGGCCATATGCTGCCTTTTCTCTACATTCCTTCTGTATCTTTCAAGCCCCATCAGGCAGGTGTTAGCTTGTCCATGGGAGTCTGCTGCTGTCTCTTGATTGCAATCCTGTGAGGGCTTCCTCCCTTGATAGGATCACTTGGAGTCTTCTGTCTTGTTGTCTGGGACAGAGAAGTATCATGGCAGGGTTGTCTGATCCCCATGCTGGCTTTTTAGCTCTTCCAAGTATGAAGGTGAGAAGAAAACAAGGATGCTGGAGCCTGGGTGTTGTCTTCCCTGGCTTGTCTCAGTCCAAATCCATTTCCCTGTGGATTTCACAGTGAGAATTGAGGCCTTTGAGGTGTCTTCCTCCTGGAGGATTCCTAGAGCTCACATATTGGTGCTCTGGGACGTCCTGCATTATTCAAGTCGATGAGAGGCTTTGTCAGATCATCTTGTCTTCTTAGTCTCATGCCTGGATTTGGAAGCTCTCAAGGTCTCCAGCCACAAAGATGCAGCAAACAAATGCAAATGTTTCCATTTTAACAAGAGATCCTGTAAAGAGCTTCCAACCATCCCTTGATGGGATGATAAAACTAACAAGGATTTGCTTGTCCAGGGCTTGTAAAAAAATGCCTAGCAAAATCTTAATAGCTGCTCCCAGGCAGTTTCATTTTGTGCTTCATTTATGTATCAGTGGAAAAAAGGGACCTGAAGTTCATCTCTAGTCCTTTTAGCCACTGGAATTTGTGATTTTAGTATTGTAATTTGTGCCCCATATTCCAACTAAAGGACAGATGGGTCATCATTTCTGAGAGGGAAACAAACACCCCACCATACAGCTGCCTAAATGAGCCTTCTTGCAGACTAAAAATACCTCTCCTTGTGCATTTGCTCACTGGCTTGTTCTCATTTCAAACCGTTGCCAGTCACACCCGACTGGGCAGGGGCAGAGATTTCTGCACGGTCTGGTGATTCCAGAGCTGCTCTGCAACCACTTGCAGCCCAGCCCTTGGGCTGGCTTCACACCACCTTTCCTCTGGGGCTGCTCTGGTGCATCCTTCCCTTGCCTGTGTGTCAACTCCGGAGAATGTGGTTTGTGTCCCAGTGAAATAGGATTTGTGGTGCTCTGTCTCCAAAAAAAACCCTGAATCTGCAAATATCCTACGTGAGGAGAAATATTGCAGGGATAGTCCCTCACCTGCCAGTGTGTGATCAGGTGAGGCTTCTCCAGCTCGTTTCTCATTTCTAGGACAATTCCTGAGTAGGTGGCACAGCAGCTTCTCAGTAATTTTATCTTTCTTTCTTTTTCTTCCACTGCACCAGGCACATGGCAACACAGCTCTGCATATGGCAGCTGCACTGCCTGGAGACAAGAACCAGAGAGAAATCATCCAGTTGCTCCTCCACCATGGGGCAGACCCAAGCATCCGGAACCTGGACAACGACCAGCCAATCCACATGGCTCCTCCTGGAACAGCTGGGGACCAGGTACACGATCCACATTACTCCTGCTTCCCAGCACATGGGTGCACCCCACAGCTGGCCGTCCCTACCAGGGTAACGGGGAGAACCGGTTGTGCACTGCAGTCTCTGCTAAGTTTAGATGTGTGGTGAAGCTGAGTGGGGCTGTGGATACCCCAGAGGGATGGGATCATCCAGAGGGACCTGGACAGGCTGCAGAGGGGGGCCCAGGGGAACCTCCTGAGGTTCAACAAGAGCAAGTGCAGGGTCCTGCCCCTGGAACAACCCCCACTGCCCATCCAGGCTGGGGGTGAGGGGACAGAGCAGCCCTGCAGAAAAGGGCTTGGGATGCTGAGAGAGGAGCAGCTGGAATGAGCAGCCAGGCTGTGCTGGAGCCCAGCAGCCAAGCCAGCCTGGGCTGCAGCAGGAGCAGTGTGGGCAGAGATGGAGAGAGGGGATCCTGCTGCTCTGCTCTGGAGCCCTGTGTCCAGCTCTGGAGCCCTCAGCACAGCAGGGCCATGGAGCTGCTGGAGCAGGGCCAGAGGAGATGCTCAGGNAGGAGGGGATTGAGATGAGAAGTGGGGCAGAAGTTCTGGTGGAGAACTGGAGCAGGGTGCCCAGGGAGGTGGTGGAGGCCCCATCCCTGGAGCCATCCCAGGTGGGTTGAGGAGGCTCTGAGCACCCTGCTCTAGCTGAGATGTCCCTGCTCTCAGCAGGGGTTGGGCTGGGGGAGCTCTGGAGCTCCCTTCCCAGCCAGACAGTGCTGGCATTCTGTGATTTCTATTATTACCTACACATACACATCTATAACTCTGTGTACATATGTTTTCCTATGGTTTCAGGTGATATGTTATGAACATCTCCATTTTTTTTGGCAGGTTAGGTACATGCTGAAGAAAGGGAAAGTTGCATCTGCCTTCATTTCCTACCACCAAAGTGCCAGGTCTTAAGTTGCCTGTGATTTCTGCAATGGCTTCAACTTCAGCTTGCTGGTGACACAAGTAAAACTAAGAGGATGCTTAACCAACACCTCCCTGCTCCCAGAATCCTCACACCAGGGTGGCATGACAGCGTTTCCCAACCTGTGGACCACAAGCAGCATGTCAGGTATCAGAAGGTAGATCAGCAATGGCTGAAAGCTTTGCTGTGTTAACAGCTGGTACCCCCAGACCTCGAGCATTGCTTGCAGGCAAGGAGGCAAGCAAAGATGTTACAGAAACATGCAAATGAGCAAAGTGCAGGCAAACTTTGGTGGCAACTGGACCCGTGGTGGTGATGGAACTCGAGATGGGAGTGTTGGGATGTAAAAGGTTGAGAAATCCTGCTCTGAGACGTGCTCAAACTGGGCCTCCTTGACCTGGCCTGGACAGAGGTGCTGGTTGAGATGCTGAAGCCTTTGTGATGTGCAATGATCTCCCTTACTCCTGCTAGCCTGAGAAAGAAGGAACCTGAAAGGGAGAGAAAAGACTTGGCTGCAAGGTCGGGTCAGCCTGAGGAGCTGTGCATCTCTGCATTTCACCTGAGTGAATGGACACTGGAACACAAGGGCTCCAGGTGAGGGTTCCTGCAAGCTGCTGCTACCCCCTTTCTTGGCTCTCTGTGGACAAAACTGAAGCAGCTGCCCATTGCCACAGACTCTCGGCACACCCCGAGACAACAGATGCTCCTAAGAGCAAGTACATGGGGCAGCAGCATGGGTTGGTGTGTGTCTTGATCCCAGTGAAGGGATTCCCCTTTGGGGCATCTGGTCTAATCCAGGCCTCCAGATCTGATGCCAAAGAGTAGCTCTGGAAGCACCTCAGAGTGGGGAGCTGAACCCCCATCTGAGCTGATGCCTATGCAGGAGACAGAGGCTTCCCTTGGGTCTTCAAAGCTTTTAGGCAGGGTAGGAAACCTTTGAGTCGTGTGGGCTCTACACAGCAGGGTCAAGTGCAATGTGGTAAGTGCTCTCCTATTCCCATTCCTATCTAAAGGGCTGTTTTAATGGATTATTATATATATATATTTCATTCTTTCTGTGAAATGATTTGTGAATTGCTGTGCAATCAGTGCTGGGGCAGTGGGATTGGAGGCAGGTGGCTGAAGGGAGTGGAAGCAGCCCTGTCACAGAGGGTGTCTGAGGGTGCATGGGCTGGATCCACAGCTTGCTGATTCCTCAGCATTCTGCAAGTTACCTTCTCTCCCAGACCTCAACAATAAGATGAAGGGCAGATGTCTTCAGTCCCTGCAGGAACTTCCCTGGTCACACACTGACTAACTCCACGGGATGGAGCTTTCTAAAGCCCTTGTCAGTCTGGCAGCCCTGGGCTGTTTGAGCCACTGTTCAGCAGCCTTGAACAAAAGCTCTTAAGAAACTGCAGAGATCTTCTCGACTTTCTCAGCCCTCCTCTCTCTGTTTGGTCACTGCTTCTCACTGCACCATATCCACAATCCTGCCAACGACCACAAGCAGGAGGGTATTTGCATGTGTTTGCATACATTTGCATGTATCTGGGCACAGGCCAGCAGGAGCATGTGCTTTCTCACTTCGAGGGATGCTGGAACCAGCCCTGAACTGAGTGGTAACTGAGTGTCAAGACAAAATGGCCAATAAAATGCCTGCTTCTTCAACTTGCTAGCAACTAAACCATGAAGCTGTGACCAGTGTGAGGCTGGGAAGATGCACAAAGCTGGTGGCCACTTAGAAATGTCCCAGAGATGCCAGAAGTCCTTTTGTGGCCAATCCCTGAGCTGTTTTCCAGCGTGGGTTATCTCTCTGTTGTCCCATCTGCTGGGTGTTTGCTACAGAGCAGCCCCAGCCCCAGCTCCAGAGTCTGGGGGATTTGTCTGGATGTGGCTGCAACCCTGGCAGCCCAGTGCTGAGAGATGAGATTTGCAGAGGGAAGAAGCCACGTTGAGCCCAGGGATGGTTCCTTCTCCCTGCAGGCACATCTGTGTCCAGCTGCCCAGAGCTCCTGCTTCACAGACCTGCTCTGAAGCCAGCCACAAGCAACGAGCTGCTCCTGTGCTCCTTGGACTGCATCCATCAGACAGCTGGAAGCTGCTTGCTTCCTCGTGCATGTAAAGCACCTTTTCCCTGTCAAGCCAGGCAGCTCCTGGCCCGTGGATGGAGAAAATCCTTTTATTCAGGCTCAAAGGTGTTAAATCTTCTTTGTATGCCATCGGTTTGAGCAGTATCTTAGTTCACAATTAACCTCTCCATTTTTTTATGACTGTTTCAGGGGAAACGTGCCCTTTACAACCTCAGCAGTGTGTGAGTCCCCTTTATTTGCACAGTTTATCTCTTCCTACCTGTGGCTTTGGAAAAGCTGCTAATAACAACGGCTTGTTATCACCAAACAAATGCTCGCAAGTGGCACCACAGAAAAGTCACCAGTAGGTTGACAAGGAACACTTTCTTTTTTTTTTTTTTAAATCAAATATGTTGTCCAACTGGGTAAAGAAGCTGAAAATAAAAACCTTTTTTATTTTCTCTCTAACTGCAGGTTCCTTCTGGAGCTCTTCATGGCTTTTGTAAGAGTGGGGTGATCCTCAGTTTTGTGTAAACGAGTGTTTATAGAGGTTGGCAGGACTTCAGCTGGCAGGGGCTCATGAAGTGACAGCATTTCATCACTGGCTGGTGAAATGACAGTGCTCCCTGCAGTGCCAGCTCTGCTGGAGATGTGACCCCAGCCTTTAACCCCTCTTTTTGTTGGGGGAGGGAGAAAGGGGGGAAAGAATGTGTTGCTCATAGCCAGAAAATGCACAATCAACCTTTAATAATCCTGCTCTGGTTTGTTTTGTTGATTTTTTTATTGCACACACCCCCCCCCCCCCCCTTTCTTGTGTTAACAAGCCCTCATTGTGCCAACACTCAGCAAGCTTTTACCTGCCCTGCGTGTGGCACCTGGAGCTGTTGACACAGGCTTGGGGACCATGATTCCAGACCCTGGCATGGGAGACTGCAAAGCAACAAGGGAAAGTGAGGCAGAGGAATAGGAAGAGCCTGTGGCACCACTTCATGGCAGCTGTTCAGGGTCCAGAGCCCCCATTTTACTGGAACCCCCTCGTTCCAGCAGAGCAGCTGATGGCTTTGGAGCAGCTGCTCCCATGCAGCACGAGGCCAAGAGCTCTGCAATATTTGCTGTCTTCAGAGCACTTTCCATGTTCCCATCCCAGCCCTGCCAGCCTGGGAGTGTTGGGAGCTCGGTGGTGGTGAGAGCAGCCCAGCCCTGCCAGAGCTTCCCCCCTACAGGAGTCCTGCTGTGGCCTGGGCCAGGCACATCCAGGGAGCAGGAATAAGGATGGGATGTAGGGTGGTGTGTGGTGCTCATGCTCACACTGACACTCCCACGTGGTTGTGTCTAGCAGCAGGTGCAGTGATGGGCACAGTGGGGGCTGTGATGGGCACAGTGGGTGCTGTGATGGGCTCAGTGGGGGCTGTGATGGGCTCAGTGGGTGCAGTGATGGGCACAGTGGGGGCTGCATGGCAGGTAACAGCTTTGTTTGCTGAGGGGGGGGAAAGGTTGGAAATAACTGGCATTATATAAAATATATAATCTATAATTATATATATTATATATATTATATATTATATTATATATATATTTTATATATTTATTATTTTTTTAAGTCTTATTAAATGTTACTTCTAGTTCATCTAGTTCACAAGATGAGGAAATATTGGTTAGGTTCTTTTTTAGTAGAATACTATGTGTGTGTGATGCTTCCTTGGCCACATGGGTGGTTTCATCTCTGGGGAGAGGGAAACTTTTCAGTGAACTGCAGCAGTGCCTGGAGGAGAAGGCCAGCATTCAGCCAGTGAAATGGTTCTCTGTCATCACCAGAGTAGTTAGGTTGGAGTCATTTGTGTTGGATTCACTATGGGGTGATGCTCCTTCCTTCCCAGCTCAGCTGAGGAGCTGGTGTCTTGGCAGTCTGCCTGCCTAGTGCTGTGCAAGGAGGCGAGACACAGGCTCAGGAAGGTCGGGGTTTGTGCAAGAAACAGGGATCCTCAGGCATGATAACCTTCCTGTTAGCTACTCACAAAGACATTTAGCTCTTCTTGATCATGCTGAGGTGAGGAAAACCTGCTACCAACAGCCTGAGCTATGCACTGGGGCTGCCAAACTCCAGCAGCCTCACACCACAGCCCTGCCTGTCACAGCAGCAGCCAAAGAAGCCTGGCACAGGATCCCACCTCTGTGCGGGCCTGAGGGGCTTTGCTGGCACAGGGGCTAAGCCCAGGGCTCGTGTGGGGAGCAGTGGTTCCTTTTCTGCAGGAACCAGCAGGCTGAGCAGTGGCCAAGAAGCTGCAGGTCCAGCTCAGAGCTGCACAGCTTTCTCTCTGCTGGCTGCTGTGCATAGCCAAGGTGTGTAGAGCCAAGAGACACCCTCTGTGCTGCTCAGTGATTGCTCCTTGTGCAGGCTGCTGGGAGTTTCCTTTCCTCACCTCTGGAGAACTGCACCACGAGCAGCCAAGGGCTGACCTTCAGGAACGAGTAGGCATCAGTGTGTGTACCAAGGTCTTTATTAGTATCAAAAATTGCTGGCTTAATGACACATGTTCAGCAAGGCAGCTTAGGATCTCTTATAAAAAAAAAATAAAATGACAACGACAAAAAAACCAACAGAACAACACAAACCCCCCACCCAACCAAACCACCTCTGACCCAACGTAGTGACAGCATCATGTAGAAGCCGTGTGAGTAGTGAGGGACCAACTGGGCTGTGTCAGGCAGTAGAGCTTTGCAGAGTTCATGGGCAGTGAACCTGAGCTGGGCACAGGGAAGGTGCAAAATCCACAGCCCCCATTAGCTGTAGCAGATGTCACAGGTCCTGTCCCTTCGGAAGAAGTCCTCGGCCATGGGGGGTAGATAGTCCATGCAATCCGTGCTGGGGCAGGGAAAGTATTGTGGGACCCTGTTGTCCACAAACTGGGAGCCACAGGCTGTGCAGCAGCAAGCTCGGGGGGTGTAGGGGGAGGGGGCGTGGCAGGACCACTCCTCTGCAGGGTAGCTGTAGGGCTTGGTGTCCAGAGCAGAGGGGGGGCTG
>VYZU01057955.1:0-11027 GCA_013401355.1 Ceyx cyanopectus
TCTATGATTCTATGATCTGGCTCTGGTGCTGGTGCATACCTTGGTGCCCCAAATACACACCAAGGAGCACCCCCATATTCCCTTGGTCCCAAAATGTCAACATAATTTGCCTTCAAGTCCTTGCCTTGCTGCCCTCTCATCACCCCTCTATGCTTGTCTTGTTCCAGGTCTCCTTGAACACTTCACCAAGGCCAGTATTACTATAATCTCTGTCTTAACTTAAATCCCCTCTCATGGAAAGAGGAAGGAAACAACTCACTTTCATGGTACCCACTTTCCCTTGAGGCTGGTGCCAGATTTGGATGGCCAAAAAGCCATGTACATTCACACAAGGTGTCCACACTCTTGCCCCCTAGGGAAATTACCTGGAGCAACTTCCAATCCCCCAGTGAGAGATGTCCCCAGGTTTTGGAGCTGACTCTGGATGGGCACCAGGTATTGGTGGAAAGAAAAGCTGATGATGCCCAAGGGTTGCAGACATCTCTTGCACCCCAGAAAACCCCTGCATCCACCTAGGGGTCTCCCTCTTCTTTTGACACAAAGCTAGGGTGATGTTACCAGCATTTTTAATTTCAACCATCTGCAGTGTTTGTAATGTGAGCAGAGAAAGACTTGTGGGTGATGTGAAGGTTGGAGGATGTCTTGGGCATAGCAGTCTTGAAATGTTTTTGATTTAATTTTGTTTTTGATTTGAGTTTTTGATTCCTGGACAAAAAGGAGGGTCAAAAGAACTTCTACCTTGGATGCCCAAAGGACAGACTTTGACCCATTTAAGGAAACTAGTTTACATAAACCCTCCAGAGGCAGTCCTGAAGGGCAAGGAGTCCAAGAAGACTGGACATTCTTTAAGAAGGAAATCTTGAAAGGCACAGAAGCAGTCCATTCCCATTTGCCTAAAGACAAGCGAGTGGGAGAGATAACCAGGCTGTCAAAGAACTTTGTCTGGAACTCAGGGCGGAAAAAAAAAAGAAGAGTTGGAAGAAGAGGAAGGCAACTAAGGACTGCAAAGATGTCATAAGGTTATGTAGAGAAAAAATTAGAACAGCCAAAGACCAACTATAACTTAATTTGGATACTGCAGTAAAAGATAATTTTAAAAAATTGTCTAGATGTCTCTATGTTTCTATAAATACACTAGCAACAAGAGAAGGGCTAAGGAGAATCTCCTTTGGAGGAGGGTATGGAAGTAGAGACAAAGGCTGAGCATGCCCCTTTTGACTCAGTCTTTAATAATAAGACCAGTTATTCTCAGGGTACGCCACTCTGAATTGGAAGATAGGGATGGGGAGCAGAATGACACCCATCTATAAGAAGGGCCAGAAGGAGGATCTGGGGAGCTACACAGATGTGTCAGTCTGACCTCAGTGATGGGGAAGGTTACAGAGCAGGTTGCCTTGAGTATCATTGCAAATCACATACAGAAAAACCAAGTGATCAGTCAGCATGTGTTTATGAAAGGCAGGTCCTACCCTTAACCTTATCTCCTTCTATGACAAGGTGACCCACGTCATCCACTGGTGAGGGAAAGGCCATGGATGTTGTCTACCTAGGCTTTAGTAAAGCCTTTGACACCATTTCCCACAGCATTCTCCTTGAGAAGCTCATGGCTTTTATGGGAGTAGTCTTATCTGGGTACAAATTTGGCTGGACAACGGAGCCCAAAGAATGGTGGAGAATGGAGTTAAATCCATCTGCTGGACAATCACAAGATGTGTTGGCCAGCACTCAGTACAGGGACCTGTTCTCTTTAACTGATCTTTAGCAATGATCTGAAGTGCACCCTTAGTAATTTTGCAGGTGACACCAAGCTGTGCAGGAGTGTTGACTGGCTTGATGGTAAGAAGGCTCTACAGAGGGGTCTGGACAGGCTGGATCAATGGGCTGAGGCCAATGAGGTTCAACATGGCCAAGTGCTGGGTCCTGCCCTTGGGTCACAATGAGCCCAAGCAACGCTACAGGCCTGGGGAAGAGTGGCTGGAAAGCTGCCTGTCTGAAAAGGACTTGGAGGTGCTGGTTGACAGCTGGCTGAACATGAGCCCGCAGTGTGCCCAGGTGGCCAAGAAGGCCAATGGCATCCTGGCCTGGATCAGAAATAGTGTGGCCAGCAGGACTAGGGGAGTGATTGACCCCTGTACGTGGCACTGGTGAGGCCACACCTCAAGTACTGCGTTCAGGTTTGGGCACCTCACTATGAGAAGGACATTGAAATACTGAAGCATGTTCAGAAAAGGGCAGCAAACCTGGTGGGGGCTCTAGAGAACAGATCTTAGGAGGAGTGCCTGAGGGAACTGGGGTTGTTTAGCCTGAAGAAAAGGAGGCTCAGGGGACACCTCATTGATTTCTACAACTACCTGAAAGAAGGTTGTAGCAAAGGGGGGTGGGGAGAGGTCAGTCTCTTCTCCCAAATAACAAATGACAGGATGAAAGGAAATGGCCTGCAGATGCATATAGGGAGGTTTAAGTTAGATATTTTTTTAAAATCTCTTATCAAAATGGTTGTCAAACACTGGAACAGATGAAGTGGTTAAGTCACCATCCCTGGATATATTTAAAATGTGGCACTTAGTGACATGGTTTAGTGGTGGACTTGGCTGTGCTGTATTAACAGTTGGATATGATGATCTTAAGGGTCTTTTTCAATCTAAATGATTCCATGATTCCATTTGCTGCTCCCCCTATAAATCTCCTTCTGTAAAATGTCCTCTCTCCTGGTCTCATGGGTGATGGTGAGGGTAGGGGAAGTCACAATGCTTTGGGATGCTGCCAGCCATTTGCCTCCTCTAGTGCTAAATGGGGAATCAGGGAGAAGTTGTTTGGAATATTCGTTGTTTTATTTTTGTATGCCCTCCTCCACAGCAGCTGGGCTCTGAGGCAGGGTGAGGGACAGGCCTCCAAGCACACAGAACAGCCATGCGGGTATGAACAGGCCTGGGACAGCCACCAGCACCAGCCTGCAGTGACACTGTGCAGGACACTGTTCTTCAGACAGGTAAGGGGCTTTTTGTGGCAATGTTGAAGACTAACTCCAGAATAGAGCTAGCATTGTATTAAGGCAAGATGTTACGCTTCTAATCACAAGAAGAAACATTTAGTATCTTTTAACAAGGACATCCCAGAGCAATTGGCCCTGGCTAAAGACAGTTTAACTGTGTACTGCCAACTCAGCAGGAGAACTCAAGGCCCAGGTATCCGTAGCTGAATTATCTGCTTTATAATAGCAAAAGTCACATCCATAGGTATAACATAGGTCAAAAAGACCCTTGTCCAGGTGAGACCCTTTCCCTGAGTACGCGTAATAGGGAAATATTTAGTCAGCAGCATTATAATTGTATATAAATGACTAACCAGTCTTCATAAAGAGGACAGGCTTGGAAATGGCTTTGTATTTTTTTTTTTGTGTAAATATGTCACAGACTGTCCTGAGCGTGCTTGATTTGTGGCAAACTACAGTACTTTTGAAAGCCTTAAATAAATAGCCAACATCCCTCCTGGACCTGTGAGGACTGGGGTTGTTCAGCCTGGACAAGAGCTCCAGGGAGATCTTATAGCCACCTTCCAGTGCCTGAAGGGGCTCCAGGAAGGCTGGAGAGGGGCTGTTTCCAAGGGACTCTAGTGAAAGGATGAGGGGTAATGGGTTTAGATTAGAGAAGAGCAGATTTAGACTGGGTATCAGGAAGAATTTCTTTATCTTGAGGGTGATGGATCAGTGGCACAGGCTCCCCAGGGAGGTTGTTGAGGCCCCATCCCTTGTGATATTCCAGGGGAGGTTGGCCAAGGCTCTGAGCAGCCTGGTCTAGTTGAGGGTGTCCCTGCTCCCTGCAGGGGGGCTGCACTAGATGCCCTTTGGAGGTCCCTTCCGGCCCTAAGCATTCTGTGATTCTGTGATTCTATGATTCTGTGATTCTATGATTCTGTGATTCTGTGATTCTATGATTCTATGGACTTGCTACACGCCTGGCGACGAATTCATGTTTCCAATAGCGAGGGTGCCCTTGGCTCTCGCAGGCTCCGCGGGAAGTCCCCGCTGCTGCTTCCCCGGCCGGGGGCGGGGGTGCTGCTGTGCCCGCCCTCCCGCGCAGCAGCGCCAGCGGGGAGGTGGCGGCAGGCGGCGGGAGGGAGGGGCAGGCGACAGGCGACAGGCGGGAGGCGGGAGGCGGCAGGGGGCGCTGCAGGGACGCGAACGACTCCGCGGTCTCAGCCGGTGGCGCGCGGGCGGGGGAACCCCGACCCCGCCCCCTCGCGCGGCTGCCGTCGGCAGAGCGCGTGCGCCACGCAGGCGCAGCGTGAGGCGGTGGCTGCGCCCGGCGGCTCTGCAGGGAGGTGAGGGGAGGGGAGGGGAAGGGAAAGGGGAAGGGAAAGGGAAAGGGAAAGGGGAAGGGAAAGGGAAAGGGAAAGGAGGGGAGGGTCGCACGTCACCCTTCGGCCCCTTCCGTCTGGGGCGCAGCTCCTCGGCCGGTACGGCCTGGCCGGGGGGTCCCGCTGTGAGTTGGGAGAGGGCTGGGCAGCCGGGCAGGGGAGTGGCCTCCTGCCGAGCTGGGAGCCGAGGGTCTGGGGAGCAGGGCGGGGCTCAGCGTGGAGCTTCCACGCACACACCCCGCTTTTTTTTTTTATATGCGAACAGGCTTCCTGCACGTGGAGCTTCGGTCCCAGGTAGAGTTTAGCCTCCGAAAGAGTTTGCAAAAGGCTGATCAGTGAATACAGGTGATAGTGCTGCTTATGTCGATGTCAGAGGTGGCACCCTTTGGTGTCACGGTTGTCAGTAGTATGCTGACGTGCCAGGCTCTGAAGCAGCCTAGCGTAACCTGCTACCCATTTGTAAAATCACTAAATGGAAGCTCTTGTCAGGGCTGATGTTGTGGATCAAGAAGGGCTTTGGTGACGGGAGCAGTGACCATATTAAACATCCCTTAGCAGGAGTTTGGGAAAGGAAGAGCAAGGGTCTTGAATAGCTCATCTGCTGAGAAGTTTTCTAAAGCCATCAGCCCCAGGGAGCTATGCTGCAACTCCTGTTTTACGATATTTGTGGTTTGTTCTTTGCTTTAGAACCATCAGGTTGCACGTGTGTTTCTCAAATGTTCCATGGCCCATTAAGTTAGTTCAGCTATGCTTGAACTGCTTTCCCTGCTTTCCTGTGCAGGGATATGAAGTGGGTGAGCCTTTAGTTAGTTTCCGTACTTTCCACAGAAACAAACTTGCAGCAGAAGTTCTGATTTTGGCTTTGTAGCAAGCACTGGTTGAAAGGGCTGCAAAAAGAGCAGAAACAAAGTTGAACAGGCCCCCTGGCAATCGATGCAGAAAGGGTTTTTGCCTGGAAGGAATAGGAGTGCTGATCTGAGCAGTGTGAATGGTCCTGTCTTGGTTGGTTGGTGGATGGTCTGGTGCTGTGACCACTAATCAGCACTTTGATGTCCACACCTTTTCCAGGAATGTTGGTAGCAGGTGTAAACAAGCCAGACCTTGTCTCTTAAGTGTTGGACTCAATTATCTTAAAGGTCTTTTCCAACCTAAATAATTTGATTCTATGATTCTTTTCATACATGTCAGCTGCCTCACTCTTCTGCTTGGCAAATTCAGGTACATGTTCAATCCTCAGATCAGATTCCAGATTGTGTGGGTGGGCAAGCCAAGCAGATCAAAGCTATTGACATCCCCTGGACTGAGGTGAGACATAGGATACACAGCCTGTGCACTCACGCTCTTTTAGTGTATTCTTATTTTGGGTTCAGCATTCAGGGTCTCTGCACTGGTCAGAAAAGGGCTGTGTTCCAGTTTACTTAGAGCAATGCAAACTCTGTTCTCAACATCTTGTTCTTGTCTGTTCTACTCCAGCCTTCAGTACTGCTCTTCAGGTTCTTAGAGCTTTGCTGTTGTCCTGCCAGCCTGGGTCAGTATTATAGACTGTGCACTGAGAGAATCTCTGGCACCTTCACTGACCAATGCTTGTTTTTTAGTGGCTATTTATGCTGAAGGAAAATGCTTCCTGGACAGTCCTAGAAACAGAAGCACTGCATTTCTAGAGCAGGTACAGTACAGGCAGCAGCCAAACAAACCTCTTTCTCTGTGTCAGGCCTTTGCCACCTCTTGCAGAATGTCCCTGGGAGGGGGAGGACTGGTTGACACGGCTGACTAAGGAGCCTCTGGTGTTGGGGTTGTTTTAATGTAAATTGCACCTCTCCTCTGGCAAACTGGCCTGCAAAATGTATTGCCAGAAAAGAGCAGCAGAGAAGCTGGGTCTCAGTGCCTGGGAAACCTCTCAGACCTTAGAGATCACAGGAAAAAAACCAAGCTCCGCTCCAGTCTCTTGGGATGATTGAGCTAGTTTGGCAGATAACTTGTTTTGATGTTACACCTGCACATCTTTCACATGCTTCCAGTAGAGTGAGTCAGATAGATAAATTATTTAGCTAGTTTTCACATGGTGGAAAGGAAGGCCTGATGATGGTGATTCCTGGGGATTTTGCTGATTCTTTGATAACCTGAGGACACAGGCCAAAAGAGATGTTTAACTAGTGATGGTGTATTTGGAAAAAATAGTCAAACTTCCAGATATGGATTGTTCACCAAAAGTGATATAATTGATACTATCAAGAGTTGTTCTCACCTTGCACTTACAGTGGTGACCGGCTGGTTCCATTTTGGACCTGGTGGAGGACTTGTGTGCCTGAAAGCTTGTCCAATTCCATTCTCTAACCCTCCTATACACAAAACCTGTTAAAAAAATGGGGACGGAAATACCGTATTCTTTTCTTCCATGTGTGACTTTCTGCAGAAACCATGAATCAAATGTCTGTTTTGTACTATTTCTGAACCCTGCAGATTGCCTTGGTACTGCACCCCTCCATCCTGCTGCAATGAGTGGGAAGTCTTTGCTCTTAAAGGTCATTCTCCTGGGGGATGGTGGAGTTGGGAAGAGTTCCCTCATGAACCGATATGTCACCAACAAGTTTGACTCCCAGGCTTTCCACACGATTGGTGTGGAGTTCTTAAACCGGGACCTGGAGGTGGATGGGCGTTTTGTGACCCTCCAGATCTGGGACACTGCGGGACAGGAGAGATTCAAGAGCCTGCGAACTCCGTTTTACAGGGGAGCAGACTGCTGCCTGCTGACCTTCAGTGTGGACGACCGTCAGAGCTTTGAGAACCTTAGTAACTGGCAGAAGGAGTTTGTCTGTTATGCTGATGTCAAGGACCCTGAACGCTTTCCATTTGTAGTCCTGGGCAACAAGATAGACAAACTTGAGAGACAAGTAAGCACAGAGGAGGCCCAGGCTTGGTGCATGGAAAATGGTAACTATCCATACCTGGAGACTAGTGCCAAGGATGACACCAATGTGGCAGTGGCCTTTGAGGAGGCTGTGCGACAGGTGCTGGCGGTGGAGGAGCAACTAGAGCACTGCATGCTGGGCCACACCATTGACCTGCACTCCAGCTCCAAATCAGGGTCTTCCTGTTGTTAAGAGTGCTGTTGCTTCAGGGACGTCGCTTGAGCCAACAGCTGAATCAGAATAAGCACAGGCAGCTCAGGGGCACTATGAGGAGAGTGGCCTTAAGAACAACAGGTGGTTTGCTCACTGTAGAGTTGCAGCGTCACCATCTGAATTCTGGCTGGAGTTCTCAGGCACAGAGCATGTATCTGCAGGTGGGAGTTGTTAAAAGAGCATGTGAGCACAATCCTACTTCCATCTCTGCTAGTTTTATCAGGTTCAAAGGACTGGGTAGAAGTCCTTTAAATTCACTAAAGACAGTAGTGATCTGATCTATACCAAGAACTGCCTGTAGAACAAAGCTGATAACACTAGATATTCAAGTACTTTAGTCTTGAACTCAAAAAAAAATACTAGACTTGCTCAACTCATCACCTTACTGCCAAAGCAAACTCTGCTCATCTGAATGAAACCTGTTGTAGAGACTCTAGCCCGTGTGACTGTGAGAATGTCAAATAGAGTGGCCGAGATGTGTGTATCTTTTGTTTGGGATAATTGCATTGTGTCTTGAGACTTAATTGTGCTAAGAATTGTTAGAGGTCTGATCTGAAGTAGCATACGAAGGAGACCTGTATTGAATGTGGCATCGTTACTTCTTTGTGACTGCCTAATTCTGGTCTGTTTTTCCTCACCTCTAACTTTGTCTTGTGTGTTGTTTTATAGAGAGCCTGCTTGTTCAATAGATGTTTGCTTGTCTCTGGTGGAGGCCCAACACAGGATCTCGCTTCTCATACTTCAGCCCTGGGTGAAAAATAACCAATGTAGATACTTTCTGGGTCATGTCAAAGAGCTTAGGGTCACTCAGGAGTTCAAGAGATCTGGAATTTGAAATTTAGGATTATTTTCGTCACAAGTAATCACTGTGCCCAGATGATAATGTGATTCTGTGATTCTGTGATATGCACAAGCAGACTGGGTGGTAGGTGGGTGGGATGTCTCCTAGGTCAACAGGTACACATGCTTTAAACATGTTTTAAACATGCGTTTAACAGCTACACATGGTCAGCTGTTAAACGACTCTTGGTGTACAGGGCTGGTGACCACTGTACATTATTAGCTAGTGGATTGGTGTCTTCAGTTGCTTTAGTACATATATTTCTGTCTGGATGCTGTAATGTAGAGCCATTCACTTTATTACCTGTTGTATCAGGTGCAGTGCTGCTGAGCACACTGTTGAGTTGTGCTGCTGTCCTGGCCCTCACTCCCTATTCAAAAACCCATTACAATTTATCTGAAATTCATATGCCAGACCTCCTTGGTAGAGGATATCCACTAAGGTAACTGGCCTTTGTTAGTGCTGCTATTTTCAGTCTGCTGGGGGAGTGACCTGCACTGGTTCCACCTCTGTTCAAGGTGGCTGAAAAATGGTATTTGCAGGGGCAAGGAGCAATCTAGAAAAGGATGCCAGGCTTTTCTGTGTGCAGCTCCTTCCCCTGCTAGGTATTAGTCCCAGGCTATCTGACTGCTGTCTTCATTACTGTAACCTCATGTCTGCAACTTCCCTTGCAAGCATTTGTCCTAAACTATGACCAAGTCCATAAACATAGGAGCCTGCCATGGGGAGAACTTCCCTGAGCATGTATCAGCTTGCTGCTCAATGTGATTCCCACTGTGATGAACTACAGGATGGTAAATTCTGTAGCTCAGATCAAGCAGCTTCATGTATATGAAGCAATCTCAGCACTCTTGGTTGGTGGCATCTAAGCCTCATTGCAGAGTAGTCTGTGGGTGTGCAGGGAGGCTTCTCTGGCAGAAATCAGGGTGAAACTGCCCTTCTCTACATGGCAGCCATGTGTGGAAAAGACTGAAGCTTTAATGCCAGGTGCTTTAGAGGGATCTGATTTCTAAACAAGGCTGAACACTTGTATTCACAGGGATAGACAGGGTGTGCTTGCAGTTTCTGGAAAACCAGATACCTTGGGGTATAAGAGAAGGCTCTGCCCCTGTATGTGCAACAGGTTTTTGCAGAACAGTGTTTATTTACCAATGTTTGACCTCCCCAGGCCTCTATACTTTTCTTCAGTTTAACGCTGCCTGTTATTTCCTTCAAGATCCCAGACTCAGTGACCTGTGGTTCTATCTCTGAACAGACGTTACCCAGAGCTGGGGACCCAGGGTCAGAACAGGCTCAAGCCCTTTTGCACTGCCTGGCCCTGCCAGAGAGACTGCTGAGGAAGCTCCCTGCAGGTGAGACTGCTGCTTCCCTGGAGCTCACGGGATCTGTGTGAGTTCTGGCACCTCCTGTGACAGGGCAGAGACTAAACAAGCCATGGCATGGCAGGCTTGAGTGCAGCACAGTGCAGTTCCTTCACCGTGTATTGATGCTGATAGCTGAAGCTCAAGGGCCTCATTGTGCACAAGCTGTGCAGATGGTATGTATTGCCAGAGGATGTTATACAATATCTTTTATTCTTAACATTGGATCACTGATTGCTAAAAAAACCCCACCTATTTTATTAGGCTTTTGTGTTTTAAAAATCCATTAAAAAAAAAAAAAGTAGAACATATTTTAATTGTTTAATTTATTTTACATGATGCACACAATTTCCAAAGGAGCCAGGATTTTGAACTCTATATTGAAAGTTCAGTGCCCACAGCCATCCCTACCTTGTGTCCATGCTGCTGTGGTTGCTGTTGCTACAGAACTGGAATTGTAAAACCGAGATTCTACCTTTATTTAAGCAAATAAACCATGGATGTATTCAAGCGAATTCAGGAAGTGGCTGCCTTCTTGGTTTATCAAAGTTCAAGTTTGCTCCTGTCCTGAGTGAGAATGGGGAACTGCACTGACTATAGGATCTGTCAGAAGTCACTGAAGAATCAAAGAGGTTGATTATTCCTGAATGCTCCCAGTCAGAGCAGTAGTTGAAGGACTACATCTTACCAGCTGAATCCAGTGACCAGTTTTTTCAAGAGTGTCAGAAAACACATTTCTAACAAAACGAAAATACAAAAAACCAAAAATACTCCATGTTGTTTCCTTCTGTAACTACAGTTTAATTTTCAGCCTGGACTCTCATCAACAAGCTGGGTACTTTCCTTCGATTTATTCCTGTGATCTTGGAAGCAATCCCTTGGGCTCCAGGGAATTGTAACCAGGCATGACTTCCTTAGGATGCTGAGAGAGAAATCAGCATATGGGGACTGTTCTCATCCACTGTCCTGCTAGGATACTTGCTTAACCTTTCTCTCTGGTTGCAGAGTCCCCGGTTGATGTTTCTAGTGGCAGAACCTTCTAGTTTATTGTTCTCCCTTCTCTGCTAGCTCGTGCATGCTTCCAGAGGCAGCATAGGCATTCAGGTCTTTGGCAATACTGCTTTTTAAATTGGGTTGAAGTATCTGGTGGCCTTCAGCATCTTATTGCAGCTTTTTTGAAAACAGCCAGCCAGTGTGACATGGTAGGAGATGGTCCCAGCCTTGGAGGAGTCACGGGGGTTGAGTGAGGCTGCCTCACGTGAGTGAGGATCTGTCTAAAATTATCAGAACTACTGACTTCCCTGATGTGAGGTGTTCGTAAGAAAATGCAGGGCAGAGACAGGAGTG
>VYZU01057984.1:0-19365 GCA_013401355.1 Ceyx cyanopectus
TGCCCGCTCAGAGAAGCCACCTGAAGCTGGAACCGTGCTCAGAGTGGGAGGTGGCTCCGGGCCGTGCCCCTCTCCAGCTCTGGCTCAGGGTGATGTCAGCGGCCACTTCTTGAACCTCCTTCTTCCTCCTCGAGGAGGCCGCTGGGGCCTGGGCCTAGGCCGGGGGCGGAGCGGCCTTTCCGGGCGAGCCCTTCCGCCCCGCCCCGGGTCCCCGCCCACGCCAGGCCGAGGCCGACCCGGAAGCGTTGGGCCCGGCGGGCGCTTCTCCCCGGAGCGCGGCCATGGGCCCGGCGGGCGGCTCCCTGTCGGCGCCTCAGCTGGTGGCGGCGGCTCGGGAGGAGCTCGGGGCCCGGCGGCGGCGGTTGCCCGCGGCCCGAGCCCTGCAGCTCGCCGGGGAGGTGCTGGCGGTGGCGGCGGGGCTGAAGCCGGCCTTGCTCTACGACTGCGGCGCGGCGGGGCTCGCCGAGCTGCGGCGGTACCTAGCCCGGCTGAGGGAGGCCGGGCTCGCCCCGCGTCGCCTCCATTTGCTGGGCGTGGAGGGCTCGACCCTGCTGCTGCAACCGGGGCTGGCCCGGCAGAGGCTGGCGGCCGTGCTGAGCTCTCACCCCGCTCCCTTTATGGATGTCTCGGCCGGGCGGCAGTGCCCGGCTCTCTGCGGGCCGGCAGACGCAGAGGTCATCAGAGGCCACCTTGCTACACTGCTCGCCCACTTAGGGGACGCTGAGACCGCCAGCGCTGGCCCCGTGTCCTCCAGCGAGGTTGTTCCCGCAGGCTGGAACCTGTGCACCGTTGTGGGGGTGCTGCTGGGCTACCCGGCAGCGTATGCCTTCGCCATGGAGGAGAGCAGCGAGAACTGCCTGGCGCTGACACCGCTGAAGATGTTCACGGTCCAGGCCTCATGCCCCAGGATAAAGGACGGTCTCAGGGTCCAGATCTACTCCTTCAGCATCCCGGAGAGCCTCTGCACAGAGCTGAAGGAGGTGCTGGACGCCTGGTGTGATGAGCTGAAGGAGGCCTTCAGCATGCAGAGGGACTTTGTAGATCTCTGCATCGCGAGCGAGGTGGTGACTCTTCCAGTGGTTGCCTTGTAAAATGAACTGAGGCTTTTTGGCCTGGGCCTCACTTGCATCAGGGACTGAGGTGAGAGATCTGATTCCCACATGTGCAGCCAACTGAGGATCTCTCACGAGGACCCTGAACACCTAAGTGTGGACTGTCATGACCTCGGGGCCCTGAACCTCACAGGGTAGTTGCAAATCAAACACACTTCCCAGAAGATGAGCGTGGAGATGTACACACAGCTGCAGCTCCATCTGCACTGCAAAGTGTGCCCTGTAAAGCCAGGGGATATTTACTTGCTGCAGACAGCTGAGGATGAATAAAATACTGGAGCACAATAGTATTTTGAATTTGTGGTTTACTGTAGGTTCCCTATCATATTTACTGTTCACGAGTGGTGGAACAAACTGAACCTGGGGGGCAGGGGGTTAGAAAATTGCTCAGGACAGGCAGCGCAGGGAGTACAAGTGGACTGCGCTAAAAAGCCTCCCTCAACTGGGTTTCTTTGTTGGATACTGGTAGAGATGGCCCACAGTCAAATACCTCCCATTTAGGGAGGCAATAAATAAAGAAATTTTGTAGTCAGCTACCAGGCATGAAGACTAGGGAGGCTGGATCCCAAGGGCACAGGATGCCCTGTCCCTCCTGTGAGCCCCAGCAGTGGAGTGGTTTTGTCCCTCAGTGCCATGGGAACTGGGCAGCATAACCTCCAACTGAGAGAATCACCAAAGCAGCCAAGGGAAGGGGAGATCTCCCAGCTTTTATTGGAGATGCAGGAGTTGGGAGTGAGACCAGCTCAGGATGCGAACAAGTACAAAGCAGAGGGTGCAGGGCAGAGAGGGTGTGGTGCTGCTGGTGAAGCCGAAGTCAGTTCCTGAGGTGCAGTCAGTCATTGGGAAGGTCGTTCATGGCCTGTAACTTGCAAGGAAGGTGGCTACGGCCACTGCTATCACTGCCACCAGGAGAGGGATCCAGTGACCGCGCTGTCTCTGCAAGGAGAGGCGTTACTAGGAGACTGGTGAGGAGAAGAAACTTCTCATCCCTAGCACACATACCATTGCATCTTTCCTCACTCGCACAGATAAACGGGGGGCATTTTTCCCAGCCACATCCGCAGCCCCAGCGTGCACACAGCGGGAGGCAGGGCGAGGAACGTCTCCCACCTTTGCCTGCCGGCTCTGGAAGCGGTTGAGCTCGTCCCGGCACTGGCGCAGCCTGGTCAGGCAGGAGCGATACTCCTCGCTCAGGGCTTCCAGCTCCGAGCGCAGCTCCGTGCACTGCAAGCAGAGCGAGGGGCCGTCAGCAGGGGGGGTCCCCTCGCTGCTGAGCGCACCCGGACCCGCGGGGACCCCGCAGCGGCTGCAGCGCTTGGCCCGGGCACGGTGGCGATGCTGGGGGGTCGCTTCTGCTGCCTGAGCATCCCTAGGTACCTACAGGGGACAAGAGCTGGTCAGCGTTACTGGGCTGTGGTGGGAAGCGGTGCCCGCTCTGTTGCCGCCCCGTGTCCTGCTGGATTTGCTGCCACCTTCCCATTGCGGGGGAGGAAGCAGCAGGAGCTCTTTTGGTGACCAGAGAAACGTGTGGGGCAGGCAGAAGACCTGGAGTGCAACCCCCTGGCCGGCTTTGCCTCTCCTTCTGAAGTTCATTCTGCAACTCACTGACTGCCAGAGTCATTGCAGACACCCGTAAACGTTCTGAGATGTGGGACACATGGGACAAGCTCCTTGGTTGTGCTGCACAACCCCAAAAACCAGGGGCACGTTTTTTTTCCCCAAAAAGGCCTGGTGTGACTCTGCTGCCTTCCCAGGGAGCAGGGCTAGAGTAGCAGCAGCTGTGGAAGGAACTGGCTGAGGGGCTCCCCCAGCTGCTGCCCGTTACTGTGATTGTGTGGTGGCTACAAAACCCCTCCCCAGGGGCTGCTGGGAGATGCTGGAGGGTGGAGGTGCTCACACCAGCATGTGGGACAGGCCCGTCTCCTGGGTGGCTCTGTGCTCTGCTGCAGTAAGTTGTAAATCTTTTTTTTTATAAATCATTTCTTTGCTGAGTGTTGCTATGAGAAGTGTGGGGCTGTTGGTGGGCAGAGGGCACAGTTTGATGGGAAGGAGTGTGGAAGAGGCTGGAAAGCTTTGAGTATTTTGCAGCCCAGTTGTGAGGGTGTTGCTTTTGTTACTAGACCCATCCTGTTACTTGCAAACCTTTTCTTTCCCTCCTCCCTTTGTGCTCAAGGGTTCAGCTGTTAAAATGTGGCTTTGATTTGTTCTGGGAAGCTGGAGAGGCTTTATGAGAACAGAACTAGGTTTGTGTGGAGGGGGTTCTGCTGCTCCAGCCCCCAGTGCCAGGCTGCTGCTGCCCTGCCCTTGTATGCAGAAGCTGTATTGGGTTTTAAGTGCGGCTGGTATCAGGATATGAAAGTGGCTGGAGAATCCTCCCAAGACACCAAGCTTGGGTCACTCCAGGAGTGAAAGTGGTGTGTTGTGCTGCTGCTGGAGCACTCGCACCAGGGGCTTGTTTCCAGCAATGAACTTGGTCCCAGACATGATTCAGTGGCTTCCTCACCTCGTTCTCCTTTGCTGTAAGCTGGGAGGTCCTTTTCTGTATCTCCTCCTTCAGACTTTCTTCTCCCTCCTCCTCCTTCTCGGGATGCTCTAAGAGAGTGTTTTGTTTTTCCTTGTCAGGAGTGTGAGGTGGGGTCTGCGTGGTGAAAACCTGGTCTAGAAAACAGGCAGGCTTCTGATGAGAAACAGCTCCAGGCTTTTCAGTTTGCTTTAGCTCTTGTTTACTCCGCACAGCTTCGAGATAGTATTTGAGTGCTACACACAGCAGAGCCCAGGAGCTGAGCTGGTAGTTATCATGGGCCTGCCTCTGCTGTAGCTACAGGTTAATCATCTTTAGAGGAATATTTCTAAGTAGCTGCCAGAAGTGGAGAGGAGGGAGAGTTAAAATGCCTTTTATTCGTTTAAGCACCCCTGTAATTGCAATTGTGAACTCAAATGTATTTTGTTTGGAAAAAAACTGGCGAATGAAGTGGGATTTAAAATTAAATCCATTTATTTTTTAAGTGTTTACTATAAATACATTTAGGCTTTAATGTGAGCTAAAGTATAACTGGCTTTGTGTAGCAGGTCTAAGGCTCCTGTGTCCAGGGAGAGGAGGGCTAGGTGGGGTTACAAAGTTTGCTGACCTTTCCTTTGCGCCGTCACCTCCTGGCTCCTCTGTGCCCTGCTCTGGTGCTGTAGCAAGTCTGTGGAGGTGAAAAGCCCCTGTTAACCATCCTCAGCACTGGCACAGGCCTCTGGGCACATCTCAGTGCTACTTACTGTGCAAATGGCTGATGGTTGCCTCCAGTGTTACCTTCTGGTGTTGTTCTTCTTGCAGTTTATCTGAAATGGCAATAGAAAAGGAAGGTTGATGTAAAGATCTGGGTTATTTTTATGCAAGGATGGCAATTTCCCTTTCTCCACGTGTGGAGAGTGCACATTGTTGGCTGTGGAGTGCATGTGATTTTAAGCTGTTAATTGCCCTTTCAGTTTTGGCAGCTTTTCTTTTAGTGTGCCTTAAGTTCTATTAATTTCTGGTTTATTTCAAAGCTGTTGGTGTGAGACTTGTTATGAAAACAGAACTGGTACTGTTTCCACTTCCTTAATTGTGTTTTAAAATAGCCAGGTGAAGTCTGTGTGAATTTCTTTACCTCCACTAGTACTTTCAGACATGATTAGCACATGTTTATGGGCTGGCAATATCCACCTCAGCCGGGGTGCTGCCCTGCCACCCCAGCAAACTTGTGTTGCTGTTTGGGTCTGACAAAGATGCAAAAGTCCTCATCAAAGCTGAGGTCTCACCTTTGATTTATATTTTCCCCAGGTCTCCTATTCTATCCCTTCTTCTAGACAAGTCACTTGACTTCTCTGAAGCCTGTTCATCTAGTTGGAAAGAACTTTCCACAAGTTCACAGTATGCTAGGGATTGGAAGGGACCTCAGGAATTTGCCCAGGTGGGTTTTAAACACTTCCAGAGCAGGAGACTCCACAACCCCCCTGGGCAGCCTGTGCCAGGCTCTGTCACCCTCACCACAAAGTGTTTTCTCAGATTTATGTGTAACCTCCTGTGCTCCACTCCAGGAGTCCCTTGCAAACGCAAGCTGAGATGCACTGCACAGTCAGAGTGAGAGCTTGGTGTGCTTGCCTTTAAGGACCAGCCTTTTAAGAGCATTTTCCTTATCACCTGGGCACGTTTGGAGGCCAGCCACCCCCGTTCCCTGGCACTGGCTACCTTCGATGGCGCTGATGTGCCGAGCCTTCAGGTCGTTGTCCTCCCGCAGGGCGCTGATTCTCCGGCGGAGCGCGGCGTGTTCGCTCTGCAGGGCGTGCAGCGCCTGCCCCAGCTGCTCCTTCTGCCCGTCCGCAAGCTGGGGGCGACAGGAGCCCCGGCATCAGCCCCAGCATCAGCATAGCCCTGGCATCAGCCCAGCCCCGGCACCGCGGGGCCAGCAGCGGGCTGTGGCTGCCGTGGGGTTGTTTTTGGCCGTGATCTGAGCATCCCTCCCCGCAAAGCGGAGCGGGCGAGCTGTCCCGGCCCCGCAGCCCTACCCGCAGCTGGCTCTGCAGCAGGTGGAAGCTGCTCTGCAGCTCGCTGTGCGCGGTGCTGGTCTGGGTCAGCTCGGCTTTCAGCGTGGTGTAGTGCTCCTTCCAGAAGTCGAGGTCCTCCCTCGTCGCTGCCAGGCTTCTCTAGGGAAGGAGAGCAAGGAGCAGGGGTGGGTGCAGGTAGGACCGCGCCAGGCTGCCCCGAGCAACATCTGCGGGTGGCCGGCATCAGCTGCACGGGGCTGGGGCGGCGCTGCCACCTCCTGCGGCAGGGTGAGGAGAAGCCGTGTGGGGCTGATGCCATCTGATGGACACAGCGAACACGGACAGAGGGCTGGCTCGGCGTGGAGCTCGAGTTCCTGGGAGGATTTAGCAAGCTGGTAAACTTCAGGCTACGACTTGTTTATTGTTTTGAAAATGCCAGTTATTTGTTTTGACTCCCAGGATGCCTCCTGGGGGAAGAAAACAGTTTGCAATATGAAAAAGCCACTGTAGGAAAAGCACCTCTGGAGATCCCATGCTTTGGGTGCCTGTGTGTGTGGCTTGTTCCTCTGTGTGCCCAGAGCAGGGACTGGGAAGAAGGGACAGTGGAGGAGAAAAAGTTGCACCTGGGACTGCCGAACAGCAGTGTATTTTGGCTTGAATAACCTCCTGTGTGGCTCCCAAAATGAGCACAAGTTGCTATTATGTTGCTTTGGACTTTGCTCAGCTGCTAAAAACGTGGTGGTGTTTATTTTTTTCCTTAATTGTTACCAGTGGTAGCCAGTCCCTGCCTCTCCCTGAAACCTGGGGGCTCTGTGCCATGGTAGGACTAGTTGAAAACCCAGTTGCTTACCTGAGAGCTTTGCAGCTGCTGCTCTGTTTGGAGTTTGTCCTCCAGCATCTTCTGAAGAGCCTCTTTTGCCTTCTGCTCGTAAGTCTGCTTCTGGTCCTCCATCTCTATCAGGATCTTCTTCATGCACTCCTTTGAGTAACTCTTGAAAGGAAGAATTAAAATGCTTGAAGGGTCTGGTCTGACACATTCCTTGTCTTGCTAAACCTGCATATTGGCAAATGCTGCTGCTCATTTGCTGCAAAACATTGCTTCAGCAAAGAGGAAAAATCATTTTCAGATCCATATCTGATTGCTCTAGAAACTGAGACCAGATTTAATTACATGGTTCAGTATTTTGCTCTCCTGCCTTTCTTCAGCCCTGTTATTCTCAGCAGTCAGATGTTACCTGGGTGCAGGCCTGCAGCTGATTTTCAAGTGCCCTTAGTTTACACTTCAGTTTATCTTCATTCAGTTGACCCTGAGGAAAAAAAAACAACCAAACAACCAACAATTGAACAGATGTGTGGGATTATTAAATATACAATAAGTTCCCCATGTTTTGTTGATGTTTGTTTTGATTCATTTTTCCCTTTTCAACTATAATCTTGTGACAAAATTGGGTTCAAATAACCTTTGCCATCTCAGAATAAATGAGATATGGAGGAAATAAAACTGATGCATTGAAAAACCCTCCTGAGGCAGCTCCAGTGGTTCCCAAGTGCAGGTATTTGCAGAGAGGTGAGGATTTCAGGTTAGTCTGGATGGGTCTGGCAGAAGCAGAGCTTCCATCCCCATGCACAGCCCCACTCCCTGCCTGGCTGCTGCTCTTTGCCTCGAGCCCCGGCTGCTTCTAAGGTCTCATCCTGCTGGTTCCCTTAGGAAATAGGTTGGGTCTGCATTGCAACATCTAGCAGCTGGGCAGGGGGATGAAGGGCAAATGTGATGATTCATTTTTCCCTATTATAATCTCCTCTCAGCATTAATCAGGCTGCTGCAGGTTGGTGAAACCAGACTGCATGCAAATTCAGTTCCAATTTCTAGCAGAGAGTTCACAGAGGCTGGTTTCCCCACTAACACTGCTGGTCTCCTCTCTGCTTGCTGCCTCTGAAGAGCAGCTCCTTGATGTTACAGGAGTGTTAGACCCAAGCAAAACCAGCTTCTCTGGTGTTGTAGAACTGTTGATACTTGCACAGAAGTCAGTTTACAGTCCCAGGACTAAATCTTCCCAGTTCAGTTGTTGGTACAAAGAACTAAAGGATCTGTGCTCTTAGAGTAGGTGGGATTTTGAGAAGCAATATTTATATGTGAAATATGATGCCTGGCTTTCCTCTGCAGTTTATTCTGCTCTCTCCAAAGGCTCACGTTGGAGGGTGCTGGTGGTGTGGCTGTTGTGCACAGATGTAAGTGTGCCAAGTGCAAGGCAACAGAGCACTGGGCTCTTCCTACGCTTCAGCAATGTGCTGGCAACTCCTTCTGTGGAGATGCAGCTTATAAATTGGCAAAAGAACACAGAGCATAAAGATTTCCCTAAATGGAATAAACTGTCAGGGCTGTTCCCAGCAGAGCATGGCAGTGAGGGGTGAGTGTGTGCATGTAGGTGGGAGGGCATAAGAATTGTGCTTCTGACCAGGAAAGTGATTTGAGGAAACCCTGGTCGAGTCCTTGTGTTGAAGATTGAAAGGGGCTGCTTTGGAAAAAAACCCAAATGACCACCCTGAAAAAGCTAACCAAAAAAAACCCCCAACCCCTGTTGTCACCATCCTCAGAGGTTGGTGGGTTTTCCTCTCTCCTGCAGTGTCTCTGCCACTATTTGAACACAACTGGGGGGCCCTGAGCTGAGCCTTGCTGGATGGAGAGCCCAAAGGCACCCCCTGGCAGCCAGGCTCAGAGGGAAGGATGAGGGCCAAGGTTCTCCCATGTTAAGTAGCTGGTTTGAAGCAATAATAAATGTGGCTTCTGGAAGGTGTCCAGTTTGCCCAAGCATGACACTTGTGCTATAAAATAAGTCTGTGCAGTAGGAGAGATGAACTGGAGATGACAGAGCTTTTAGTCTGCAGAGCTGCAAAGGTACTGCCAAAAGTCAGGCTCAACTTCAGAGGTCAGGAAGGAAAGAAAATAAAATATATTGAAGTGGTAATTTTCATCTTTAAGAAGATAACAGCTTAAAATTACTCTTATAACTGAGACTTACTTGGCTTCCTTCATCTAGCAGCATTTTTTTACTCAGCTAAGCAATTTTTACACCAGATAGGGTGAAGGTACAGACCTGTGGTAGGAAGGTCTCTAACCTCGAAGCCATGGGAGGGGGAAGGAGCCAAATGCTCTCTCCAATTTAATGACACCCCCGTCCTCTTGCTGAGGATTCACTTTGCTCCAAGTCCGAAGCACCCAGGAGCAGCACCTCAGATGTGTCTGTGGCTGCCTCAGGAGCTGCTGCTCTAACATTCCTGGGCGTGCAATGGTATCTCTGAAACCCTGAACACTAGAAAGGGTTAAAAAGCTGCTGTAGCAAGTGTTTGGCATCTCACCTGGGCCTGGAGAGAGGCAGCCAGCCCTGTTTCTGTGGCATGGTGTGATGGAGCAGCACCTCTCCTCCTCCTGGAGGAGCCCCTTGCTCCCAGAACCCCCTCCCAGCACCTCCTGTGTTTGCCCCGTTGGCTCTGTTGCCAGAAGCCAGTGAAGTTTAGTCGGAGGAGAGGCTGGATGGAGGGGGCAGCAGCAGAGCTCCCTCCTGCAGCAGAGAGCAAGCAGCAGAGTGCACCCACCTGCTCTGATCTGAGGTTTCATGGCTGTTTCCTGCAGAGTGTGGCAGGGTGTTTTTTTCTGCTCACATTATTTGAAGAAGTGAGCAAAGGAGGAAGTTTCTAACCACAGAACACAGGAGGGGTGTTTTTACTGCCCTCTCACCCAATCACTCTCTGCTGCCCCAGAACAACTTTCAGAACACTTCTTGTAATGGTACAATGAACTGTACCTTCATATTAGATTTAATCATCCTAGATGTAAGTCTGTGTTGCATAAAATGCATCACCTGAATGTTACCCATCAGGGGCACTACAGGGAAAAATGTCAAGCAAAGTGACCCCTTATGGGTTTGTGTTCAACCCTCTCTAAGGAGCAAGGTGACAGCAAGAGGCTGGGCAGGCAGCAATGCAGGTGGGGGCTCAGAGGTGTTGCCTGCCAAGTGACCCTGCTGTAAACGATCCTGTGACATCTCCACACCCCCAAAGCCAGGCAGAGGTAGAGCTTAGCACTGAGGAAGAAAGGGAGACTGGGGGGATGCTCTTGCTTCTGCACAATCCCAGTCCCATCGAGGCAAAACCTGTCCCCTGCCCCCCAGGAATAGCTGTGTGCAGCTCTCTGGTACCTGCCAGGATTTCTCTGATGCTTGCAGCAGTGTGGAGAAGAGCTCCTGTAAAATCACCATCTTCTGCTTGAGCAGCAGCTCACGGTGCAGGGCCTCCTGTGGGAAAGGGGAGATCTGGTCAGTGGGGACCCCCAAAGATGGTAGAGATCCCCAGGAACTTCTGTTGTTTGCAGAGGTTTCAGACAGGCCTTGGAGCTCAGTGGCTTCTCTGGAGGTCACTTGGTGAAATTTGGGTGTGTAACCCTTTCATTGAATAATAATTTCAGAAGTGGTGGTGTACTTGCCCAGGACCTGCCCCCAGTGGGTGCTGAGCAGTGTTTGGGACCTACCTTCAGGTAGTTGGACAGCTGCACCATCTCCTGAAAGGGAAAGAGCAAGGGTTTACAAATAGAACCAGTGCCATTGTTTGGAAACATTCTATGAACTGGCTACAAAACCCCAATGTTTTGAAATGACATTAACAGGCTCAGTCTGGCTGGAGTGGAGACCCTGCCCGGGTTTGTTTGGTTGGATTTCCCAGGGAAGTCAAAATATTTTCTGCAGTCATTTACAGCATTGGAATTGCAGCATCTTTGCTACGTAGTGTGTGAAATTGGGGTGGTTGTGGAGTGAGAACAGCAGCTGCCCTGGGACAGAAGTGCCTTTGCTCCTGCAGCACTGTCAGCATCTTGGAAACTAGAAACTGAGCAGCAGGCAGTGACCTGGTCAGAAATCTTTAACTGATCTTTTTGGCAGGAGTTCAAGACTAGTGATCTGTCACTTACCTTATTTAAAACTGCTATTCCACAACTGAAATAAAAGAGACAAGTGTTACTGAGTGTGACAGGGGGTCTGCAGAGTGTGGTGTTTGGACAGGGAGATCTTGTGCTGAAGTGAGATGTGTTTGGGCATCAGAAGCTGCTGCCCCATGGGTGGCTGAGGTCCCAGCCCAGAGAGGGATGGGGGGCCTGGCTTACTCTGTCTGCTGGCTTGAGTCCTTCACTCCTGGGTTTGTCAGGGTCTGGGTTCCTGTGAAAGCAAAGCAAAAATGTGAGTGATTTCCCTGCTCCAGGGGCTGTGAAGTTGCTCTGCTCGGGTGCCTGTGTCTGCTCTGGGAGATGCTGTTGCCTCTAGGGTAGAGAGCAAAGGATTAACCAGTGCTCAGTGACACAACTCAACAGGGGCAAGAGGAGCCCTGCTCAGGGGCACAAAGTAGTTCAGTAATTCCATGGTCTGAAGCTACCCTCAGACCCCTGGGTATCCAGGCTGCTTATGTGAGGTGCTCAGCAGAGCATCTACTCAGCAGCACTGGTGGTTCAGCCCTGGGCTGGTTTATCCCTCCAGGGAAAACATTATTAACACCTCCAGGGGGAACTCGAACTGGGATGGGAAAACTTAGTGCAGTGGGAGAGGAGCCTGGCTTGGAGAGGAGGTGCCAACTCATCCCAAATTGCTTGATGGAGACTGAGATGGGAGGGAAAACTGTTGTGCTGGGAAACCTGAGCATCCTGCACCTACCTTGGGTGTTCACAGAGGCCCCTTTCCTGGGGACAGTGGCTGGGATGCTCAGGGGGTCGCTGAGGCTGAGTGGGGAGTGTGCAGGAGGGAACATGGGGCAGCTCCATGGGTGCTGGAATGAGAGAGCAGCTTGAGGTGTGAGCCTGAGGCTCCTGAGGAATGCACCTTTCTGTGCATTCTCCCACTTTTGGCTGCACTTGGATGTGGATCCCAGTGCAAGGGGTGTGCAGGCTGGGGGTGCTTTGGGGGTGGTGTCTGAAGCGGGCAGAGCACAGCCCCGCTCTCCGAGTGCCTTACCTGCAGCTGAATGGCCGAGGAGAGATCCGGAGGGACCCGTCCCTTGGGCTCCTGTCCCCGCGGTGCCCTTCCAGCTTCGCTCCCTAGGTTCCTCCTCCGGAGGAACTCCCTTTGCCGGGGGCTCTGCGGGGGCTCCTCCGCCGCCCTCCCGAGCAGGCGGCAGCTGCTCAGGTTGTTCCTCCTGCGCAGGCTCTCCCGGGTCTCCTGGCGCCGCTCGCTCCGCTCCTCCGAGCTCTCCCGCCCGCGCCGTGGCCGGGCCCTCTGCGGCTGCCTGCCCATGCTGGCACCCCCTGCCTCCCTCTGCCCGCCCCGCCTGCTCTGGGGGTCCGCTGCCCTGGGAAGGGAAGAGGAGATGGGAGTGAAAAGGAGTTCTTTCCAAGCGTGCGTGTTTGTGAGGTGTCGGCCGCTGGCTCTGGAGTCTCTAGGTGATGGTGCGAGGCGTGATCTGGAGAGATCCCTGCTGTGGTGGCTGTGTAGAACGCTGTGCTGAGAGCAGAATTTCAGTAAAAATCAATGGACTAGTGGTTTGGACTTCAGTTCTGTCGAGTATATTTGGGCTCTGCCTCAGAGACAGCTGAGAAGTAACTGCCCAAAATTGACCCTTGAATTTCCCTCTTCCTTATGTCCCCCATCGTAGTGAAGAGGCTCGTCCATTCCTGGCATGTCCTGTGAAACTTCCTTGGAGAGGCCCTGGGTGGCTCAGCCTGGGAGCTGCTGTCTGGTGTGGGGCTCTTCTTAGATAATTATGTTCATGTAGGAAGGAAGGGGGGAAGGGAAAACAATTTTAGTCTCTGAAGATTCAGGTTAAATGCTCTTGAGTGACAAACAAAACCACCAAAACATCACTGGTCTCGTTCTGTGTCAAGCAATTAGGAAGTCGTTGAGTCTAATGGAAAAAAAATGGGAACAAATAAACCCCATATACATATAGAATACTTCCGTGCTTTTTTGTCTGCATTAAAATCTGCTCCACAGTGCTTTTTATTGTCCTTGTGCTAGCTACGTGTACTCAAAGCTCATGAGCAGTGCTGTAATTTCCCTGCAGGGGTTTTCTTTGAGAGCCAGCAGTGCTTTTGGGGCACTCGGCCCCTGCTCTGGGCAGGGAAGGTGTCTCCAAACCCTCAGCCAGGAGGACACTGATCCCAGTGCTGAGCCTGCCTGGGATGTGGACTTCCAGACCCCTGAAGTAGGGCACCTGCTTAAGTGCTTTTATTCCTGTTTGAATATTCCCCTCCTATAACAGCTTCTGAAACGCCTCTAATCTTAGTTTACATTTACTGAAGGTTTCCAGTGGTGTTTCTAACTGTGACACAGCTGGAAGAGCCTGGGGGTAGAGAAGCCTGAGCAGGTTATTCCCACACAGCTTTTGTGTCCTCCCATGCTCACCTCAGTGCACACACTTGCTTGTCCAGCAAGGCCAGTTCTGGCCAACAGCTTCACACAAGTGCAAGATGGGCTCACACCAGCACCCTGCGTATGTGCAGCACAACTGCTCTGAACTCTTCAGGACACTTGAAAAGCTTCATTTAGTTATATTCTTCATTTTAGAAATGGCTCAATTGTACGTTCGAGCAGACAATTGAACCTCGGATGTCCTGCTCGGTCACTGCTCTTCCAGCTCAGCCCCTCTGCCACTCGCACTGCCCCTGAGCTGTCCAGCCTGTTGCAGTACAGCCAAGAGCAGCTCCTGGAACAGCCTCAGTCCACCAAAAATGTGTTAAAGCACAGTAAAGCTTCAAGAAATAATCAAGTCCATTACTCACCCCAAGCTTAGCAAGCTGAGGCCTCCTTGAGCAGCTAATACTCAATTTCCTCCTCCTGTTCCCCCAAATTACCCTCTCTAATGAACAGATGTGTGCTTGATCTGTGCTTTCCAAGCTGTTACACTTCTTGCTTGAAGGGAAAAGAGGAGAAAAAAAAAAAGTGCTGCTTGCCTGTTCACGTTGCAGCCTCCCAGTGTCAGTCGTGCAGGGTGAGAGAGAGGAAAGAAGCTGCACCCGCCGCCCCAGCACCGCAGCCTCGTCTCCCCGCATCCCTCCCCGGACTTACCTGCCCGTGGGGTCCCGGCTGACCCCTCTGCCGGGGCGGGGGAGCAGGGTGAGGGGAGGGTTATCGGGCACGGCCAGGCTCCAACCACCGCCCTCGTGCCAACCGCCTCATCTCGCTGCCTGCTGCTCTTCTCGCCCGTGAACAGGAAGCGCTGCGGCCGAGCGCCGGTTCCTGTCTCCGCTGGCGGGGTGCAGGGGCCCGGCTGGAGGCAGGATCCGGCTTCTCCTGGCACCCCGGAGCCTCCAGCTCCCCTTTCTAAGCAGAGCTGGCCCTTATCTCTTGGGCCATCTCCCTTTATCGCCCTCGGACACGTGGAGGGCGAGCGCCGGTTCCGGGAGCGGTCGGTGACTGAGTTTCCCCAGGCTGCACTGGGCTAGAGAAATCCAGACTTAGGGAAGTACAGGAATGTTATTATTTTAAGGCTCCTTGCAGATTGGAAAGGGGAAAAAAAGCGAGTGTTGGCAGCTGAGGAGAGGTCACGAATGGCAGAAATTCGTTAAGGTCTTTAGAGAAGTGAAAGCTGCGTTAATGCAAATCATGCAGGGAGGTCGGTTGAACCAGCCGGGCGCTGATAAGGTCTCTGCCTGTGCACAAGGAACACGAGTGGAGGCAGAGATCTCCCACAATAACCTCGGATTTATTTTGACAAAGACCAGCCTAGAAGGGGTATGTGACAAAACATTTCCTATTCCAAAGACCCTCTGGTGGCTTTGGATGGTTTGTGCTCCTTGGCCCTTGTGGACTGTGGCTCAGCTCCCTTCCCCCAGTGCTCGGCACTGTGGCCTTTGTGGCTTTCAGTGTGGGAACAGTTCCTGGAGCTGGGAACCTGCTGGTGAGCAGGATGCTGGCAGCAGATCCCACTGCCAGAGGCTTCTCTGAAGTGCCTCTCCAGTTGCAGAGTTCATTACTACGAGGGATATTTTCACACGGTGTCTTGCAGGCTTCTGGTGCATCCCTTCCCAGGCTGCCAGGGTGGATCAAGGTGGGGAAAAGTCACCCGAGTAGCTGGATTAACACCCCAATCCCTCGTGCCAGGCCTGAGGTGTCCCGGGGCTCTCTCTGCCCCGGGGCCTATGTTCTCCTGATGTTTTCCATGCGGTAGCTGCTCCTGATGAGGGAGTCCAGGGCCTCGGGGGCTATGGTGCGGAGGAGGAGCAGGATGCCCAGTGCCCGGGGCGGGTAGTGCAGCTCCCGCTGGCGCAGCGCTCCGCTCTTGACGATCTCCAGGGCACACTCCTCCTTGGGCGCCGGCGTGTCCTGGATGACGTGTGAGATCGCCCGCACCGCGCTCTCTGCGGGGTGGAGGGGGAGCCGTGTGGGATGGAGGGGCTGCCACAGGCTGCTCCAGCTCAGAGCCTCTGCAGCTTCCTCCAACACGACAGGCTCTGTGGGTCAGACCTACTGAAGGAGGCTTAGAGTAGCTCAATAGCAATGAGAGTGATGATCCTATCCCTTTCCACCTCTTGGGTGACTTGAGGATGGAATCCTCACCTCCTCTGGGTTTACTGGAAGGAGAGGAGAGTCAAAGGTCTCGGGCTACAAAGATCTGAGGTCTGATTTCCACTGCAGGTGGGAGGTCCAGCAGTGGTGGGTGAGCAGGGGGCTGGGCTTGGCTCTCTGGAGCAGCACTGAGCCACCAATCCCCAGGGGTTTGTGATTGTGATGAGCTTACCTGTGTTGATGTAGCCCAGGACACAGAGTGTGATGGAGACGTTGACCTTGTCCATGATCAATTCTTGTCTCAAGGAGCTGAAGAAGCCATCTAAGGCGAACTTAGTTGCAGAATAGGGAGCAAAAAGTGGGATACCAGTTTTACCTGGAGCAGAGAGAAAATGTCAGGGCTCATGTACTGGGTAGACACCAGGCTGCATAGCTCTCCCTTCCTCTTGTCATTTGAGTAGCTACAACATTGTGGTTCAGGATGCCCAAGAAATCTGTTATGGATTCTTGAGGGAAATAAATCCAGGAATGTTTCAAGTGTAACATCCAGCACACAATAGCATGGTGTACCTTCAGCTGCAGGTGGTGCTGCTCTTGTATCCCTGCATATATATATGCCCATGTGTAGCAAATGCATGTGCAATAGGTGGCCTTGTGAATAAAATAACCCAGGGCATCATACTGTGGTGTATGAGGGTGATCAGTGGGTGCAGAGAGACTGGCAGGACAGGGCACAGAAAAAAAATTCCCCAGATAATTTGAAATGTACATCCAGGATATAAACCATGAAGATCTGGACTCCCAGCAGGGGTCTCTCTGCCTGATGGTTCTCATTCTGAGTAGGAGCTGCAGCAGGGATTGTTTGTAGGCAGGGGAGGGACCCTGGCAGGGCGAGTGCTCACCTGCAAAGGATGACACCACTACGATGCTGCCCTCGCTCTCCTTCAGCATGGGCAGGGCAGACGTGGTCATTGCCACGTAGCTGAGGAAGTTGATCTCCAGGAGCTTCCTCACGTGCTCCACGTCCCCGTTGAAGTAGTTGAAGTAGCTGGAACCGATGTGGTTTAGGATGAGCATATCGAGGCCTCCTGGAAGCAGGGAATATTTTCTATTGGCCTCTCAAAGCAAAGCAGCTTCTTGGTGCCTGAGATGGCCCCAAAATGTAGCACGGGGAGTGAGGAGGGGCAGTTCCCCACCACCTACCCCAGTTGTTCTCAGCCTCCTTCACAACCAGCTCGGGGAGCGTGGTGTCCTCCATGGAGCCGCTCACGTAGCTGGCGGAGGCAGCCCCCAGCTCAAGGCACCGCTGCACGACCTGTGACAGCGAGGAGGGTGTGGGTGAGGGACATCCCTGCAGACCCCCATCCCACACGTGCTGTTGCTGGCTAACAGTGGTGCAGCACAACCCTCTGTCCCACTGGAAGCCCTTCTCCCTTCAAGGAAGGAGATGAAATGCTCAAATGTTTCTGGTTGCAGAGTTAAACTGTGGCACATCTGAGCCATATATTTAGGAAATAGGGATAGAACTGTATAATTTTGACTCTGTTGTATATGGGATGCAAAACCAATCCAGACTTTGAGAAAGGGAAAGGGCTGATCAGAGCAGAATAGTGCCCTTGGTGGTGGAGAGGAGAATTGGCAGCTGAAGACTGGAGGAAGGAATGCCAAACGCTCTGCATTGAAAATGAAGTTAGCAGAGGTGTATGTGCTGGGGGGGATCTGTAGGGTATCTGGCATCCCCCCTGGGGTGAATCTCTGTGTTCTGCCTGCCTCTGGTTCTGAGCTGCAGACGTGTGTTGCCAGCCTGGCGCGCTCTGCTCCCCATTTACTTTCTGCAGCCTGGCCTCGGTGCGGGCGGTGAGCAGCAGGTGGGTCTCCATCCGTGCCAGGTGATAGGCCATCTGCTCCCCGATGCCGCTGCTGGCTCCCGTCACGATCACCCGCTTCCCCCGCAGCATCTCTGGAGAGAAGGGCACAGGGCTCAGAGCCAGCCCAGCTCCCAGCACTGTGGGCACAGCAGCTGCCCCTCTTTGGGCGGGTGCAGGCAGCACCACTCCCGCAGACCCCAGCTGAGTCAGGTGGTTCCTCCCAGTTTGGGGAGTAGGGGCAAACCTGGGGCTCTGCATCCAGCCGGGTGTGGGAGTGGCTTTTGGAAAGGGAAGAGTTGACTAACAAAAGGATTAAATGTCTAAAGTGGAAGTTACATGTTTCCTAAACAAATCATTAACAGAGATCAGACACTTTCCTGTGTCCCGGCAGACCCAGTGTAATCCCCTGAGCTTTCCTGTGTGGCACAGGGTGCCCTGACCACTGTGCTCCCCTCTGAGCCCTCCACCCCACCATGCTCTGGCTTTTCCACTTTGGATGCCCATCAAATGGCCCATGCTGTTCTGCTCTGGCATCAGCCTCTCTGGTTGTGGGTTTAAAGCCTGTTTTTTTTCCAGTGACTTACCTTCATCAAAATTCTTAGGTGCTGAGTAAAAATAAAAAGCCAATGCCAGTCCCAGAAAGGGGATGAAGACCTTCAGAAGCAGACCCATCCCTCTGCAAATGTACAGGCAGGAGATAAACTGCAGCTCTGACCACGGGGAGGTGGATGTGTTAGTAGGTTGCAAACAGGCCTGGGAGTAATACCAGTTTTCCCCTGGTTTTTAGACAAGTTTGCTGGTATCTGTTGGATCTTTTCTCTGTGCTTCCTGTGATTTAGCAAACATTAACCTACCAGAGCGTGTCACTTTGGACTTTAGTCTGTTCCTTGGTGCCCTTGCCCTGCCAGGAGTTTCAGGTGTGGTTTTTGAGTGTTCAGGGAAAGGCACTGAAGAGCTTCTAGCTCCATGGAGTGGTGTCTGTGGTGGTCAGTGGCTGCTTTTAGGACTGGGACACCTGTGTCCCCTCGGTGCAGACCTACAGGATGGGCACCCTGCCTTCTGCCCACTCTCCTCAGCATCTGGCTAACGGGCTGGCAAATGATTCTGCAAGTTCAGAGGGCAAAATCCACCCTGTGCACACTGGTGGTGATCTTGGACCAAGACCAGAAATGGCAGCTCCTGAATTTCCTCGAAGTGAGGAGAAAAGAGTAATCCTGGCGAAGAGTTTGGGGTGGGTTCACCTTCCTTTGTCTGGGGCCAGGGAGTGGCTGGAATTGTCTTAGCTGTGAATGCATCACCTTGGATGGTGGTGCAGAGATCACTGCGGGTCCGGGCATTTTCAGGCACAGTATTTGTGTGAGAAATTGGCTTATTGAGGTTGGAAAGTTTTGCTTGGGGTGAAGACATGTGCTTAACTTGGCCACTAACACAGTAGGCTAGGAAGTTGTTCCTGGAATGAAATGTTGCAGGATTGTTGCAGGGACTCCCCTTTGCCATGAGAGGAGAGCTGGGGGAGTTGTGCCTGTTCACAGCAGCAATGGGTAGTGGGGAGAGGGGGTGAGAAACGCACAGCACACGCACGGTTTGGCTGAGCACATTTCATTTAATAATGAGTTTGTTTCTACAAGTCCCCCCTCGGGGCAAGGGGCCGGGTCTAACCTCCCAGCCTGGGGATGCGGGGCAGGGATTTCCCGCTGCCCACCCCGGGGCCGTCGGGAGATGTAATAATGCTGGCAAAATCCCCAAAAAAACGCAATAAGGACAAAAAGGCAACACCTATAAACTGAATCATTACCCCCGCCCTCCTTAACGCATCGATGAACCCCCCAGAACCGCTGGAAGCGCAAAAGGGTCCCCGCCGAGCTCCGCTCCGCCGGCAGAGGAGGGTGTTGAGCTCGACGGCTCCTCCCTCCCTGCCTCAGGGACGCGTCAGTCGGCGGGCTGCGAGGGAAGGGGAGGCCGTTCCCGGGGCTCTCCCTTGGCCGCTGCGGGGCCGTCCAGGCGGTACCGGCTCCGCACCAGCCAGTCGAGCGCGCCGGGCGCGCAGTCGCGCAGCAGCAGCGGGAGGCGGGTGGCCCCGTAGCGATAGAAGAGCTCGCGCTGCCGCAGCGCCGCCCCCTTCAGGATCTCCAGCGCGCACTCGTCGCGCGGCGCCGGCAGCACGCGCAGCTGGGCCCCGGCCGCGCGCACCGCGCTCTCTGCCGGGAGCGGGAACGCGTCAGGGGAGCGCGCGCAAGAGGGGAGGGGGGTGAGGGGAAAGAAGGGGAGGGGCTGGGGAAGGAGAGAAGAAAAGTGAGGGGCTGGGGAAGGAGGAAAGAAAAGTGAGGGGCTGGGGAAGGAGGAAAGAAAAGAGAGGGGCTGGGGGAGGGGGAAAGAAAAGAGAGGGGCCGGGGG
>VYZU01057994.1:0-15645 GCA_013401355.1 Ceyx cyanopectus
TTTTATTTTATTTTGTTGTTGTTCAGAATTGTTCTCCTAGGATGATGTGTGCATCCCACTTTTAGCCAATGTCTGTGCCATAACAACATCTCTGTGACACAGCATTTATTGAAAATGACAGCTTGACAGATGGCAGGGCAAACCCTTTAATCCTAGTTCTTGACAGCACAGTACATTGAGTACATTGCATAGCTGATGCCAAAGAATATTTTCCTCATGTATGCAAAGCCCTGCACTCCCTGAAGCCTTCAGACTCCTCCAGCTACAATAGAGCTGTCTCAGTTGTAAATAATACCATGCACCCTCAGATGGTTAAACTAATGTCTTTGGTATGCTGCATATTGCCCAGTAGAGCTCCTTACTAGACAGCAAGAAAGAGGGAAAGGGTGGAAGTGGAAGAGAAAGAAGATGACATTTTGAAGAGAATTTTGTCCAAAAATGCCTGTCCTGCAAATGCCAAAAGCAGACATTTGGACATAGTTTGTTCTGTTCATACACTGCCCCACAAACCACTGTGGTCATGCAGAGCAGATACCCTGTGGATCAGGGGAGATGTGGAGCTAGGATTCACTTGAACTGGGAATTGGGAAAGAAAAGCAAAGCACTGTATTTGGACTTTGATGAGGAAATGGGTGAACTGGAAAAATAGAAGGTCAGGCAATCTCTCTTGGGAAAACTCACTAGATGAATGGGGTAGTAGAGGAAACACAATGATGCTTGTACAGGTAAAAAGCTTTGCAATTTAAATGCATGTGCATGACTGAAAAACTATAAGAGGCCACCATGTCAATTAAACTGACACAAAACTTCTTTTTGGACCATTGTGCACAGAGGTGACACCCAACACACATGATGTATCCTCTGCTCTCAAGTAGAACCATTCTTCTTCTCTGCATCACCTCCTTTCTCCAGTATTTTCTCCCCCAAGCCTATCTTCACTTTTCCTCTTTGGGTCTCTCACCTTTTATTTGTCTTTGCAGCTTAACACTGTTTTTCAACAGCATTAAACACTATGTCCTTCTCAGCTGGCTTCTGCTGCAGAAGGAATTCTCCCATCTGCAGACAAGCTTGCCAGCCAGCAAATCCCAATTTCTTTTTTTTGTATGAATAGAACAGCTGTAGTAGGTCAAACCAAAGTTGATCTAGCCCAGCAGAAGGTTTTGTGATAGGAAAAAAGAGCACTGTAGGTGTCATTTCATTTTGAATTGGAAGCAGCTGAAAGGATGGAGGCAACTGTCCCTTATTCTTAGTCAAAGAACATTTGACATCTCCAGAATAAACAGAGAAGGTCTCCACCAATCAATCTGTATGCAAAAAACCCCATGTGATTTGTTCTCAGCACACTCCTACTATGCATCAGAGAATTAGTTAAGAGCTGACTCCTTCCAGCCATTTGTGGCTCTCTGTTTGTGGATTCCTGCCTCACCTAAATGGAAATCAGCAGGAGCATCTACTCCTAGACATGATCTGGCTGTGTCAGTTGCCAACAGCAATTACAGAAACTCAGAGGGAACTTTGGCTGCAGGTTACTGAAACAGATGTCAGTTGTAGCAACACAGGCACAAGACTGAATTTCAGAGTGCAAGCAGCCCAACAAGTTCCAACAGCTCTGGACACAATTCAGACCAACAGCTAAAAAAATCACAATTTGCAACCCTCATTCACATTCAAAGCATCTCCTACTTTCATTTGCCTCATGGAAACACATACATATCACAGTATTATAAACTAATATGTAGTATTAGTAAATGCTTTTTTTTTCCCTTTTAAGGTTTTATAACCTTACCAGAGATAAGAAAAGCAGAAAGGTGGAGATGTGGCAACAAGCAATTGGAAACACAGGGTCTTTCTGTTAGAGGAGGACAGTCATTCTAAGAATAAGGTGAATAAAACTTAGAGATTAATTATGATAGCTTTAAAAAAAACTCAACAAAATTAATTTTAAAGCAAATGGTAAGAAATGTTTCTACAATTTTTCTACTGTCATAACTCACAACTCTGCACCCTTTTTAATTAACATCTCTGCTTCTGTATAGGTGAAAGGAGAAAAACATAGTGAAAATGCTAATCCAGAGAACAGTATGGGCAAATCAACCTCATCTTAAGGTCTGGCCTGAGGCTGCCCCACCTTATTTTCTAGTAACAATCTTAAAACCACAGTTATAGTCTCCTGTTTTTCCACAGTCAAAACCCTGAGGCAAGAGCAAGATCAATACAACAGAGTGAGTTTTACCAAAGCTTTGCATGCAGCCCAAGTCAGGCCAAGGATCTACAAATTCTTCAAACACTTGACAAACCTGCAGGTCACCCCAAGTCCCAGAGTATGTCCTGTACTCTCAAAACACCCCTCACCTCTCAGAGCAAGCTACAGAAGGTAGCTGCAGTCTGTTGTCTGCATTTCCTAATCATCCTGGGGAAGTGCTAGAGCAGCCTGAAGAAAACAGCTCCTCACACACAAGCTGTTGTCCCAGGCAGCAACCAGCTTGAAACTTCTGAAAGGAGTTCAGCAAAAAGCACAAGTTTTTCACTAACAAGAAAAACACTCACATCACTGAGAACATACAAAACTGGAATGGGGCACTGTCATAAACATGAATGAAACAGAATGAAAATAACCTGATGCCAACAAGCAGTGTGACAGCTCCAGAAGCCTGGGACTAATTTTTTGGGGACAAATGAGTCACTGGAAACTGTTTTTAGCTGTTGTCTACTAGGTTCAATGCAAGAGTGGGAAAGGCTCTGCTCTCCCTGCCACAGGAGAATGTCAAGCTTGGTAAAGCCTCAGCAGAGGAAAATGGAATAAGAGTGAGATGTCTTGTGTGCAAGCTTTTAACCAAAAACTAGTGACACACTAACTCCCTGCTCATTTGGCCATTCAAGTGTCACCCTTAAACCCTTGCCCACAGGGAGACAGGTCACTTTTTGTGCAGTTGTCTGCAGGCATGACTCCAGATATTGAGCCTAGCAACCAGTAACCATCATTTGCTCAGGCTTTCCTGACTTTCCTGCTTGTGGTTTACTATGTGGTTTGCCTCCCTGTGCTCCTAGGAGATGGAGGAAATGCTGGAGTGGTGGATCCTGGCATAAAGCCTCCCCAAAGGGCTGCTAAAAACAACATTTAAAGCCAAAGGTAACATCAGCCACAAATTTATTTCCTTTGCCAAACTTCACTAGCCTTGAGGGGAATTAAGACATGCACACTTTTTCATATTCTGACTTTTTTTGCCAGTATTATCCCACCTGTAGACTATGAATAGATTTTATAGGTTTTGAAGTAAATGGGTTACATTCTATATATTTTTAGATCTTAAAAGCAAATGTATTTGGAAAGCCTGGTTCTGCAAGGACTTTGTTAAAGAAATAAAAGATGCAGTGTTAGAGAGTCAGGAATAATTATGGCCTCAAGTCTTTCAACTCCCCTGCCTGCTGATAACCTCAGCTTGAGAGGTGGCAACAGAGCTCAGATGAGTAAAAATAATGGGCTATTTATGTTTGGTACAATGAAAGATACTTTCTGAAGGCTTTGTAATGTCCAAATAGCCTCTCATCCCATGTTTCATCCCATGTCCAAGCAAAACAAACAGACTAAGGTAGCTTTAGGACATATAAGTATTCCCTTTGGAAATGTATTTCTCTTTGTAAAAACTTTTCTCTCTCAAAGGTCAAAATTATACCATCAAGTTGATGAGAATGATCAGTATTTTCAGTGCCACAGCCTGGGGGAAGCTTTGACTGGTTCCAGGATGGGGCAGTGGGGGTAGGATAGGTGGGAACCACCCCAGCCACACACCTGTATTCCCAGAGGTGATCCCTGAGATCTCATATAAGAACAAAAATAATGAAAAAAAAAAAAGCCAGATATACATTGAGAGAAAAAGGATTTGTAATCAGGGGTCACTTGAAGAGCCACTGTTTTGCCTCTGGAACTGCTCAAAGCAGGTACTTACACAACCACAAATGATACAATCAGCAAAGAACAACCTCCCCTCTGGGGACAGGCAGCCACTCCTGTTTGTGGGGATTAAAAAGAATTCTCAAGGAAGAACAATTTGTTTAAAGCTGCCTCTGTTTTCTCAGTTCACTTGTAACATCCCCAGGTCAGACAAGAATTATCTTCCTTTTCATGAAATACTGACCTAGGTAGGACTGAAGCTTCAGTAATTGCACTGCAGGATAATAATTTTCTAAACTCTTATTGACAGTGGGTTGATGCAGAATGGTGTGAAGTAGATTCAGAAAGCCTCTGGTTAAAAGTGTAGCACAATAAATACCAAGTCAATCTAGATAAACATCCATTAGTACTTTGCAGCATGTTGTTCAGACTAGGTGGAAATGTATTTCTGATTTGCTCAAGACATACCTCAGTCTAGGTTGAATTAATGATGAACTTTCAAAGGATAACTTCTGGTTTTCCAAAAATAAGTTCCATATATTGCAAGAAATTACCTGGGGGGAAAAAAAATAAAAATGAATTACATTTTATGGAAGCCGCTATATTTTAAAAATAGATTTTTTTTAAAGGACTATACATTTGACTTTTATCACTTCATCACACAAGTTGGAGCAAATAAACGAGGCAGCAAGTAAAACCATAAAGAACACAAGATATTTAACGCTGAGTATTGACCAAACTAATGATGTGCAACGCTGAATTCAGAGGTCAAGGCGACCACAAACCCGCGGCAGAACCGGCCCGTAAGGGACGGCAGCACCCGCAGAGCGCACACGCACCGGCTCCTTGCTGCCGCCTGCTGGCCCTTTGCTGCCCCTGCCGGCTCCTCGCTGCCGCCTGCCGGCCCTTTGCTGCCCCTGCCGGCCCTTTGCTGCCACCTGCCGGCCCTTTGCTGCCACCTATGATATATATAAAAGTATTTTTAGAAAATTAATTTTGTTTATTATTCACTCACACTTTAATCAGGATGCCTAATTGCGCAGACAAGAGTCGGCACACTGAGCAAGCACACATACTCAAATCCCTTGTCAGTCACTCTTGCTCCTTAGCTATTACAGCAAAAAGACCTCAAGAATAATCAGTCTTCTTCACTTATAAATCTGCCATGAAGCACTGGACCTAACAGGGATTCTCGCTAGAGGAAAACAGAAAGTGAAAATTGTGGCTCCTCATCACACAGTACTTGAAGGAGGGCACAACCTTTTTCTCAAGCCTGCAGAGGACCCTGCACTTTGTATTCTTTATTTCTACCTTTAGAAACAGCTTCAGTTCACAAAAGACACCAGAAGAACTAAGCAGATGACCTGTTGCACGTATTTCAGCCCAGTCATATTCCTGGAAGGACTGTAAAGACTCCCTCATTCAGCCCAAGGGAAGAGCAGATAAGAAAGGACAGAAGTGGTGACCATCTAAGCTGTGCACTCTGAAAAGAACAGGTTTGTACAGCAGCTGAGGGCACTGTCAAATTTCTCTCAACATCCCTCAAGGATGTTTCACACTCCAGGGGCACAGCCAGCATCAATTTATGAACTCAAACCTATGAGGCAGCAGACATCAGTACTGAAAGAAAGATCTTTTTTTCTGGAGGGAGTGTATCAGGCAGAGATCCTTGCAAAGAAATATCCTGGCACTCCAGAAACACAAAGGAAAATTAGCATCATCAGCTATAAGTCAAAAAGGAGTAGCACTGAGTAGCAAACTCCAGCACTGAAAAGCTGGAGTTGACCAGCAGCAAGGTAACAGGATGATGGGATAGTTATTAAGACCCACACTTTTCCACTCATCACCTCTCCTGCTTATCCTGTGGTGATCAGCTCTTACATTCAGAACCAGCCAGTAATGGCTACTGTTTTGGTACAGATTCTACTGGAATCCATGTAGGAAGCACCAAGACATGACAAGTAAAAGCAGAAATGAAAAACATCATAGGGTGCTTATCTGTTCCTGTGTACAGTGTCAAACTCACTTTAGACACAGGAAAACAGAAGATTACTAGCCCTATGGCATTAAAAGGTGCACCACACCACAGCTTTTTAGATCANCTGGAGGGAGTGTATCAGGCAGAGATCCTTGCAAAGAAATATCCTGGCACTCCAGAAACACAAAGGAAAATTAGCATCATCAGCTATAAGTCAAAAAGGAGTAGCACTGAGTAGCAAACTCCAGCACTGAAAAGCTGGAGTTGACCAGCAGCAAGGTAACAGGATGATGGGACAATAATCAAGTCCCACACTTCTCCACTCATCACCTTTCCTGCTTAGGCTGTGGTGATCAGCTGTTACATTCAGAAGTAGCTGGTACTAACTGTTTTGGTACAGATTCTACTGGAATCCATGTAGGAAGCACCAAGACATGACAAGTAAAAGCAGAAATGAAAAACATCATAGGGTGCTTATCTGTTCCTGTGTACAGTGTCAAACTCACTTTAGACACAGGAAAACAGAAGATTACTAGCCCTATGGCATTAAAAGGTGCACCACACCACAGCTTTTTAGATCACATCTTAGCTTTACCTATGAAATTACTTAATTTTTTAAAGCAAAAAGAGAATGAAGCTGAGGCTTTACTTGTTATTTTTACAGCATATATATACAGTCTCTTTTGCAGCTATTTCAAGCAAATACTTCAGTTAAACCACATCTTTTCTCCTTGAGGCCTCAGTGAGCCACCTGCTTTGCACAAACAGAGGTAGTGCAGCCCCCCTGCAGTGAGCAAGGGCACCCTCAACTAGCCCAGGCTGCTCAGAGCCTTGGCCAACCTCACCTGCAATAGCTCCAGAGATGGTGCCTCAACCACCTCCCTGGGGAGCCTGTGCCACTGATCCACCACCCTCAAGGGAAACAACTTCTTCCCGAGATCCAGTCTAAATCTTCTCTCATTTAAACCCATTACCCCTTGTACTTCTACTAGAGGTCCTTGGAAACAGCCCCTCTGCAGCCTTCCTGCAGCCCCTTCAGGCACTGGCAGGTGCTCTAAGGTCTCCTCAGAGCCTTCTCTTCTCCAGGCTGAACAACCCCAGCTCCTTCAGCCTGTCCCCACAGCAGAGCTGTTCCAGCCTCTGAGCATCTCTGTGGCCTCCTCTGGCCTCGCTCCATGTCTCTCCTGTGCCGAGGGCTCCGGAACTAGCTGCAATACCCCAAGCGAGGCCTGAGCAGAGCAGCTTAGCCTACAACCCAACCACTTTTGCAACGCTCTTCGCTCTCCCTAAACCCGCAGCAGCTCCTCACACCTTCCCTTAAGAACAAACATCCCCGCCCACGCCCTACGCGCTGTCCCAGAAAAGCCCCGCCCTGCTGCCCCCGCAGCCTCCGCGCACGCGCGGCCCCGCCCACCGCGAGACGCTTCCGGCCCCGGAGCTGCTGCCGCCTCGGCCCGCGGGGGCGGCTGCTGAGGGAGCGCCAACCTTCGGGGGAGTGCAGGTCAGTGCCCGCCCTCCCCACCCTTATCTGCTTCTGGCCGCTGCTGGCTCTCCCGGCGGTAAGCGGTGCCAGGCAGGGCGGCCTCAGCCGGCGGGGGGAGGCTGGGCCCTGCCGCTGGTGCCCCTGGAGTGTGGGGGGGGAGGCTGGGACAGAGGGGGCCGCGCTGTCGGGGTGTGGGTGAGGGTTTGTCTGGGGGTATCGGGTTGTCTGGGGGTGCCCCTTTTGCTCTGAGGGCGTAGACTCAAGTCCCCAGAGTACTCGCAGTAGAAAATCCCTGGTCGCTATGGTGCCGCTGCCGGGTCGCCTCTCTGAAGGGAGCATTGCGGCGTTTTCCTGGTTACACAGCTAATGCTGTGCGGGGCAGCTCGAAAGCTGCGGGACCTCTTTTTGTGGCCAGTTTTCCTCCCGGAGGAAGCGTGTGTGGTCACTTTTTCGGTGGCCGCGGAGTCGCTCCTCTGCAGAGGTGAGTTTGGCTTCTCAGGGGTCTGCTGTGCGGGGAGAGAATCACGCAATCATTTGGCTGGAAGAGACCTTTAAGATCATCGAGTCCAGCCATTAACCCTGCACTGCTAGGGTCCCTAAACCATGTCCCCCAGCACCACAGCCACACGGGTTTAAACACCTCCAGGGATGGGGACTGCACCACCTCCCTGGGCAGCCCATTCCAATGCCTAACCACCCTCTCTGTGAAGACATACAGAGTTTCACCTATATGTGGGAGGTGGTTGTGAGCTTTTAAGAGCCAAGCTTGTCTTCTAGATGTTTATCTTAATAGCTGGCTTAGAGCCTAGTAAGTCAACTATCTCAATAGTTGACTAATTCAGAGCCTATAGTGATTAATTTCTGTTTAACGTTACCTTGCAACAACAAAAAAAAGACCTTGTAGTTACTTTTTCCTATCTTTACAGATTTAAAATAATCTAATCTTTAACAATTATTTCTTTTTCAGATTAACTATGCTTCAGTAAGCTTATTATGGAGCTAGAATGGCAGCAAAAGCAGCTTTAATTGTTGACTTTTAACTATGCATTTTGACTATAGAAGCATGGGGTTATTCTGGGCTTGGTTCTGAAACTTTAAACATTGAGCTTGCCATAAGAAGTGGGAGTTAATGTTTATTTGTTTAGGTTTCTTATTTTAAGCAGAGTATTTCCTCTCTTTGAATAGTAACAACTTCTTAACAGACTGAGTTTCAAAGTGGATTGTTCTCATTTTGTTTTAGCTTTTTTTCTGTGAACTTTAATAAATATCTGACTAATATATCGCTTGGATTCTGTAGTTTTTCTTTTGATTGTCCAATGGTCCAGCTTGAACTAGGGCTTCAAGAATGCAATATGCTTATGCATCTGAAATATCATGTATCCTTATTACATCATTGGTGTAAAAGTTCATTTGTATTGGTTCTGTAATTTATGAAGTTTTCAGCTATTCATTTGGTGCTTACTTTTAAAACTTTGACATTTTCTCCAGGTTTAAGTTTGTTTTATCATCCAAGTTCCTCACTGCCATAATGAGGTTAGTAATTCTTGAAGATTATGATCAGGCTAGTGAATGGGCAGCAAAATACATCTGTAATCGTATTATCCAGTTCAAGCCAAGTCAAGGAAGATATTTCACCCTTGGTCTACCAACAGGCAAGTTGTATTTAAAGCCTAAATAAATGACTAAACCTAGAACTATGTGTCAGTGCTAACAGATACAGTATTTAAAATAATATAAATACATTTTTTGGTAATGCTCCAACATGTTTCAGTAAAAATATAGATTTGATTTGTGTAAAAAGTTGTAATAAAGTTTGGGAAGCTGAGAACTGCTGAATGAGAAGTAACAGATTTATTTTGTATTGAAAAGTGTTGTAGCAAAATTTGACTGAAGTGATTTAAATACACTGAAATGTTGTGCAGATAGATGGAACAGTAGAAAACCTTTATTTAACAGGGAGTACACCTTTGGGATGCTACAGAAAGCTGATAGAATATCACAAAAATGGAGATCTGTCCTTCAAATATGTAAAGACTTTCAACATGGATGAATATGTAGGTAAGATGTGCTATTTGATAATATGCTGTACTGATAATTTTTTTTCCCCATTGTTAAAGCTGTTAAATTCTTTATCAAAGCTTAAGTCATTCTGGTATGTTTGTATTCCTGTGATAGGCATCCATCCATGAGGTCATCTTAAGCAATTTACTCCTTTATCCACAAAAAAAGTAAATAATAAACAGGTGGCTTCTGGGCTAAATTCACACTACTGCTGTAGAAAGTGTGTGATCACAGAATATTGTCACTGCATCTCTTTTGAAGACCTTCCTTCCCTTTGTGATGTATGTGAAGGCAATCTAAATAAATTCACCTTGTGCATGTGAACAGGGAAACTTTTCTTGGTGTAATTTCAATTACTGCTGTACCTGCCTTAGGCCTTGCATGCCCAGTGCTGGTGGTTACACATAGGCTAGAATTAAGGCTGTTGGCTTAAATCTTATGTTAATTTCACTCTAAATTATTCCAGGGCTTCCCAGAAATCATCCAGAAAGCTATCATTCCTATATGTGGAATAACTTCTTTAAACACATTGACATAGATCCAAACAATGCTCATATCCTTGATGGGAATGCTCCAGACTTGGAAGCAGAATGCAATGCATTTGAAAAGAAAATTGAAGAAGCAGGGGGGATTGATCTGTTTGTTGGAGGTATGAGGACATGCTCTGTGGTTAGTTATGATTCAAAACCAAGTGCTCTGATTCTTTAATTGTTTTCACAACTCATTTAACCCACTTCTTTTTTCAATTATGGTAAAGTTCTGTGACNAATACTTTGATGGAGACTTATCTAAAGTACCAACTATGGCCCTAACAGTTGGTGTGGGTACAGTGATGGATGCTAGAGAAGTAAGAACTCATTCAGTTCTAGTTGCATGTGTCTGTTCTCCAGACTAGCTGGTGTTGATGCTGGGATTGAAAGTAAAGAGACCTTTGTTTTGCAGGTGATGATTCTCATAACAGGTGCACACAAGGCTTTTGCACTGTACAAGGCAATTGAAGAAGGGGTCAATCATATGTGGACAGTTTCTGCTTTCCAGCAACACCCTCGGACCATCTTCGTGTGTGATGAAGATGCTACTTTAGAACTGAGAGTTAAAACTGTGAAGTACTTTAAAGGTGAGCACTGAATCCTAAGAGCATACACATTAAAAACAAAGTTAGATTTTACATTCTATTCAGTGAGCCTTCTGACACTTTACAGTAGCTAATGTATCATGTTCTATATTGAAAATAATGTTATTTCTTGTGAATGAAAAGCTCTAGGAGGTGTAATTTGTGTTACTTACACTTCTGACCAATCTACTTTGGCAAAGTATTTCCTTCCAGTTTGAAATGATAGTTTAGTAATCTTCAGCTAACTTGCTATGTGCTGTCTAGTAAATTAGAAATGTGTGTTGCAGACTTGGAATCCACCTGAGGATGCTTTTCTTACAGGGCAATTAGCATAACAATCTGTACTGACTTGGAGTACATTGCACCCTTTTGCTGTGCTTTATCTATTTGTAGTAGGTATATTGAGGCAACTTAGAGCAAGTTGGAGTTTTTGACAGTCATTGAGATTTCCTGTGTGAATTCTGTTTTGCTGAGACTGTAGAACCTGAGAAGTAGTTTTCTCCTAACTATATTAGCACAGCAAATGCAATTGTGTGAATCCATTATCTTTCTCACTGGCATGGATACTTGTAGTACTTGAGGCATCTGAGATCAAGATTGTAATTTATGACATTATTTTTTAGAACATTGTATCACCAGTGTTCAGGTATGTGTTAGATTGCAATTCTGGCATTAATGTGATTTTTCTTTACATCACTTGTGGCCACTTTGTTAATTTTTGTTTTTTTCAGTATGCTGTTCTATTATCTCCTGTGGGAGGGGGGGTGAGCTGTGTTAGTCTTTAGCTGTATTGCACTGCTAGATTATACTACTTGTTGCTTTCAAAGATAAAATTCCTTGGGTGACTAACTGCTTGGATAAATTTTAAACTTTATCTTGTGTTCCATATAAACAAAAGTTTTGCTTGGGAAACATAAGCCTAATGTAAAATTACTAGGTGTGAATGATACTGAACATTGCTTTAAAAACATCAAGGGCTACAGTATATGAATGTGTAGTATTGTCACACTGTATTTAATTATCCTGTAATTCAGAGCAATAGAATTTAGATTGTTAATTGCTTAATTCTGCCTTCTCAAATCAGTGAGATTTTTGTCCTTTTAAGATGGAGAAATCATTGTAGGTAAAATTTGGAATTACTTTTGAATCCTGATCTTCAGGTTAGAATTATTAGGAAGTTAAGTAGTTCTTAATATTGCCACTTAGGAAGCTAGGTAGTTCTTAATATTGCTAATCAGANTGTAGGTAAGATGTGCTATTTGATAATATGCTGTACTGATAATTTTTTTTCCCCATTGTTAAAGCTGTTAAATTCTTTATCAAAGCTTAAGTCATTCTGGTATGTTTGTATTCCTGTGATAGGCATCCATCCATGAGGTCATCTTAAGCAATTTACTCCTTTATCCACAAAAAAAGTAAATAATAAACAGGTGGCTTCTGGGCTAAATTCACACTACTGCTGTAGAAAGTGTGTGATCACAGAATATTGTCACTGCATCTCTTTTGAAGACCTTCCTTCCCTTTGTGATGTATGTGAAGGCAATCTAAATAAATTCACCTTGTGCATGTGAACAGGGAAACTTTTCTTGGTGTAATTTCAATTACTGCTGTACCTGCCTTAGGCCTTGCATGCCCAGTGCTGGTGGTTACACATAGGCTAGAATTAAGGCTGTTGGCTTAAATCTTATGTTAATTTCACTCTAAATTATTCCAGGGCTTCCCAGAAATCATCCAGAAAGCTATCATTCCTATATGTGGAATAACTTCTTTAAACACATTGACATAGATCCAAACAATGCTCATATCCTTGATGGGAATGCTCCAGACTTGGAAGCAGAATGCAATGCATTTGAAAAGAAAATTGAAGAAGCAGGGGGGATTGATCTGTTTGTTGGAGGTATGAGGACATGCTCTGTGGTTAGTTATGATTCAAAACCAAGTGCTCTGATTCTTTAATTGTTTTCACAACTCATTTAACCCACTTCTTTTTTCAATTATGGTAAAGTTCTGTGACTAACAATCAGTATAAAAATGAATGGTTGGTGTCCAAGTTTCTAAATTAAGTTTTGAGTGTTTTTTATTAAAAATGGGGAACCAGAAGGAAAGCATGAGTCCTGAACTTTTTTTTTTTTCTTCATTTACAATGTTTGAGGCTATTTGTTGATCCACAGGTCTGGAATGATTTGCTTTCTTTAACTTTGAAAAGGCATTGGTCCAGATGGCCACATTGCATTCAATGAACCCGGCTCAAGTTTGTCTTCAAGAACAAGATTAAAGACTTTAGCAATGGACACCATTTTGGCAAATGCTAAATACTTTGATGGAGACTTATCTAAAGTACCAACTATGGCCCTAACAGTTGGTGTGGGTACAGTGATGGATGCTAGAGAAGTAAGAACTCATTCAGTTCTAGTTGCATGTGTCTGTTCTCCAGACTAGCTGGTGTTGATGCTGGGATTGAAAGTAAAGAGACCTTTGTTTTGCAGGTGATGATTCTCATAACAGGTGCACACAAGGCTTTTGCACTGTACAAGGCAATTGAAGAAGGGGTCAATCATATGTGGACAGTTTCTGCTTTCCAGCAACACCCTCGGACCATCTTCGTGTGTGATGAAGATGCTACTTTAGAACTGAGAGTTAAAACTGTGAAGTACTTTAAAGGTGAGCACTGAATCCTAAGAGCATACACATTAAAAACAAAGTTAGATTTTACATTCTATTCAGTGAGCCTTCTGACACTTTACAGTAGCTAATGTATCATGTTCTATATTGAAAATAATGTTATTTCTTGTGAATGAAAAGCTCTAGGAGGTGTAATTTGTGTTACTTACACTTCTGACCAATCTACTTTGGCAAAGTATTTCCTTCCAGTTTGAAATGATAGTTTAGTAATCTTCAGCTAACTTGCTATGTGCTGTCTAGTAAATTAGAAATGTGTGTTGCAGACTTGGAATCCACCTGAGGATGCTTTTCTTACAGGGCAATTAGCATAACAATCTGTACTGACTTGGAGTACATTGCACCCTTTTGCTGTGCTTTATCTATTTGTAGTAGGTATATTGAGGCAACTTAGAGCAAGTTGGAGTTTTTGACAGTCATTGAGATTTCCTGTGTGAATTCTGTTTTGCTGAGACTGTAGAACCTGAGAAGTAGTTTTCTCCTAACTATATTAGCACAGCAAATGCAATTGTGTGAATCCATTATCTTTCTCACTGGCATGGATACTTGTAGTACTTGAGGCATCTGAGATCAAGATTGTAATTTATGACATTATTTTTTAGAACATTGTATCACCAGTGTTCAGGTATGTGTTAGATTGCAATTCTGGCATTAATGTGATTTTTCTTTACATCACTTGTGGCCACTTTGTTAATTTTTGTTTTTTTCAGTATGCTGTTCTATTATCTCCTGTGGGAGGGGGGGTGAGCTGTGTTAGTCTTTAGCTGTATTGCACTGCTAGATTATACTACTTGTTGCTTTCAAAGATAAAATTCCTTGGGTGACTAACTGCTTGGATAAATTTTAAACTTTATCTTGTGTTCCATATAAACAAAAGTTTTGCTTGGGAAACATAAGCCTAATGTAAAATTACTAGGTGTGAATGATACTGAACATTGCTTTAAAAACATCAAGGGCTACAGTATATGAATGTGTAGTATTGTCACACTGTATTTAATTATCCTGTAATTCAGAGCAATAGAATTTAGATTGTTAATTGCTTAATTCTGCCTTCTCAAATCAGTGAGATTTTTGTCCTTTTAAGATGGAGAAATCATTGTAGGTAAAATTTGGAATTACTTTTGAATCCTGATCTTCAGGTTAGAATTATTAGGAAGTTAAGTAGTTCTTAATATTGCCACTTAGGAAGCTAGGTAGTTCTTAATATTGCTAATCAGAGTAGCTATTTAATGTAATTTTCACTGTTTAAATAAAACTTCCAAGGTACTATATGAAACTAAAAATTCTTTTGATAACTAAGTACCACATGGGCTGGTAACTCTTACTCTTCAGTTTTTTCTAATGTTCTGAAAGCCTATTAGAGGCTAAAATTACCAAGTGTACTTAAATATTCTTATTGGAAAAGGGAGTGATAACTTTCTTGTGAAATGAAGCAGAAAATAAACTTTGAATTTACTAATTGGAGTGCAGATAAGTCAATTCAGGATAGTTTTTTCCAAACTTTGTGCATGCTTTTCTTAAAACTGCATGTAGAGATGTTTATTCAAAGCTTAATTGAATATACAGGGAGACTTCACTTTGAAATAAGTGTTTTAGTATATATCAAGAAAGTACTCTGCTGCATACCTTTGAAAAACCCATTTCTTTCTAACTGGTTTTCCTGACAACTGGATTTCACTAAGAGCATTTAAATATCCTCCATTAAATATGGCAGAGGCAATACTTTGTAAGCATNCATGTTCCCTTCCCACTGACACATCTGTTAGGTTGTACAGAAGAAAGCACTTCAGATTCTTCTTAAGAATTTTTGGTGGGTTTCCAAGTTGATTTTTAGGTGTATTGGATGTTTAGTATTGGCTGAATGTGGCACTAAGTGGAGAAGAAAATATCTACATTTTATATGAATCACAGTTTATGCAGAACTTGTTTCTAATCAATGCCTTTTGTTGTAGTCACCACCATTGACCTCAGATTGTATAGTTACTGAGACTTTATGTTGCTGCAGTGACAGTGTTTTCCACCAGATATATGGTAAAGGTTATTTGAATAATCTTTGCCACAGATAATCTCAAAAATGTGCATTACTGTTAAGAATTTTTCAAATTTTAGGAAAATTTATCTATTTTAATGTTGCATATTACTTTAAGTTTGTATTTTTTCTAAATTGATTTTTAATTTGGTGCTAAAATGGACTTTGCAGATTGTTAACACTGATCAGTTACTGCTATTAGTCCTTAAGTTAATTGAGATTAAAACACACCATTGACAGAATGTCATACATACCTAAGATGTAGGTAATATTTTCACTGTTACATAACTTAGTAAACTAACAAAGTAAAGAAAGCAGCACCTTTTTTTTCTTCACCACTTTCCAATATAAAAGTACCTGAAAAGAGGAGGAAAAAATACTCATCACAGCTATGGATGACTTGTATATG